>WOXC01001532.1:0-145000 GCA_011680675.1 Gymnobelideus leadbeateri
GAGAGAAAGAAGGACAGAGAGAGAGAAAAGGAGAGAGAGAAACAGAGACAGAGACAGAGACAGAGAGATAGACACACAAAGACACAGAGACAGAGAGAGAGAGAGACACCGAGACAGAGCTTGGACCCCTACCTCCCTGTCAAGGCCACTTTGTAGGGTATTCCATCATTAATGGATGACTTTGCTGCCTTTTCTGTCCTTGTTGTGTTTATTCTGTCTCGATCCTAGGGGAAATAGTACTAGAGACAGAATGACCTTGTAAGCTTGGAAAGGTTGGAAGAGCCAGAAGGGGTTGCCAACCTAGTGAGCTATAGCTGTAGTCATTCATGAAGAGTGAACTGCTCATCCCAATCCTGCAGAGGATTTGCCTGGCAACCAAGGCACCATATCCTACAAGTGAGGATACCACTCATCCATGGCAGATCTGGAAGTGAATTGGTGGTGGCAGGGATGTTTGTAGTAGCCACTTTAAGTTTGAGCCCACTCTACCCAGGGCCTGAGGTGGTAGAAGGGAGAGAGAGTGTTGTGTCTGTTCTAGGGGAATTTGTTTGTATTTTTGTTCTTGCTCCTTAGTGGATAATCTTTTTGTAAAAGTTAATGACTGCTAATTGCTTAACAGTGATATTATGGAAATAGCAAATTATAATACCAAAGAGATACTAAATGACACTAGTAAATGATACTGGGGAAAAACATAACAGAATGAGGTCTTCAGGCAATCAGTGGCATTTAAATGAACCTCATTGCTCTTCATGGGGTACCCCTAGAATCCTGAGAGGGAGTTATAGCCCATGAACTCTGAGGACCTAACCTATAATTTGTGTTTGGGTTGGGAGAGTAAGTCCAGAGTCTTGCTTCATGTACTTAAGGAAAAAAGCAAATGCAAAGCAAGATTTGAGGCAGGGACACCAATTAGGAGGCTATTGCAATAATCTAGGCAAGAGGTGATAAGGACTTAAACTGAAGTGGTAACTGTGTGAGTAGAGAAAAAGGGTTGGATGGAAGAGATGTTATAAGTATAGAAACAGCAAGATTTGGCAGTTGATTTACTGTATGGGATGAGGAAGGAATGAGGATTCAAAAGTAAAGCCAGGTTACAAATATGGGAAACTAAAAGGATCTTCATCAGAAATAAGGAAGTTTGGAATAGGGATGCATTTGGGGTATATGTGGGGAAAGATAATAAGTTCAGTTTTAGACATATTTAGTTTGAGATATCTCTGGGATGTTTAGTTTGAAATATCTCTGGAAGATGTTTTGAAATGTCTAATAGGCAATTGGTAATGTGGACTGAAGCTCAGGGGAGATATGAGCTGGATATATAAATCTGTGGATCATCTATGTAGAGATGATAATTAAAATTATGGGAGTTGATGAGATCACTGAGCAAGAATATGGAGGTAACTGTGGGGAACAGCCACAGTCAGGGGACGTGATATGGATGATAAATCAACCAAGGAGACTGAGAAATTGGGCAGGAGGAGAACTAGGGGAAAGCAGTGTCATAAAGTCCCAGAGATGAGAGAATGTCTTGAAGAAGAGCAAGTCATCACCAATGTCAAGTGCAAGAGATGGTTCAAGAAGAAAAGAAACAGTAATTTATCAAGTGCCTACTATGTGGCAGGTGCTGTGCTAAGCACTTTACAATTAACATCTCATTTGATCCTCACAACAACCCTGGGAGGGAGGTGCCCATCATTACCCCCATTTTACACTTGAGGAAACTGAGGCAGACAGGTTTAGTGACTTGCTCGGGGTCACACAGCTAATAAGTGTCTGAGGCAGATTTGAACTCAGGTCTTCTTGACTCCAGACCCAGTGCTCCATTTACTGTTTCACTTGCCTCTAGGATGAACATTAAAAACTCCATCAGAGTTGGCAATTAAGTGATCATTGTTAGCTTTCAGCTCTCTCTTGAAGGAAGAGAGGAACTCTTTAAAATAGAGATAAGGAGAGAGAACATTCCAAGCATGGAGATGACCAGTGTAAAGGTGTGAAAACAGGAGATGGAGTGTCCTGTGAAGGAACAGAGGGGTGGCCAATTTGGTTTGATCACAGTGCCATAGGGGGAGTAATGTACAATGAAGTTGTATAGGCCAAGACCAGGTTTGAGGACTTTAAGCTAGACAAAAGAGGCTTTATTTTTAGTCCAGAAGTATTAAGGAGTCACTGGAATTTATATTGAGTAGTTGGAGTGACACAGTTGGATATGTACAATTGAAATAGGTCTATCTGAGGTTGCTAATAGCCTCCTTTTGTTAAATTATGCCCTTACATTTTTAGCCATTATGTGACACTCGGGGATCAGCCTGATGCAGTGGGAAGAATGCTATATTTGAATTCAGATGACATGGGTTCGAGCCTTTGTCCTACTATTTACTACCTTTGTGTAACTTTGAACAAGCCTCTTGAATCCTCTGATCCTCTATGATAGTGACAAAAACATTTGGTGAACAAACAAGGCGACATCTTGTTGGAGGAAAGCCTGGAGCGTGGGTAGAGCCAAATCCAATGCTTTTCATAGTCAACAAACAAGCAGCATAATGGGATCTTGTATTCTCTGTACTTTTAATCAATTGTGTAACTATAATGATGTGGACTCCTGTAGAATATCATTTGTGAATGCCTGTCTGTTTCCTTTTTATAATTTCATACAATTTTATAATGATATGGATAATGAGTCAGCCAAGGAGACTGAAGAGTTAGATAGAAAGAGAACCAGGGGAGGGGGGTGATAGGAAATCCCAGAGAGGAGAGAGTATCTTGAAGAAGGGAGTGGTCAACAATGTCCAGTACAGGACATGTTTTATAGAAGGAAGGAAACAGCCATTGATTTGATTGAACAATTTCATTATGTATAGAGAGAATTCTAATAATGATCTTGGAGAGATCAGAAAGCAGTTTGTCCCTAGTAGATTGCTTACCTCATGATGAATTCTTTAGCCACAGCAACTTATGAAACAAAACAAAATACAAAATGACCCTTGTTTCTCTATGTCCCCCCACCTACTCCCTATCTTCTACTCCTGCAATAAATAGAAGAATAATACAGTTCTTCAAATGTCTATAACCATTAACTTAATTATTAGTAGTCCAAATGTGAGATCCCTGTACAATGATCAACATGTTAACAACCTATTAGAGGAATTGAATCATATTAACTTTGGCATTCTTGTTGTAAATGAAATCAGAAGGTATAAGAAAGTTACATCTTGGTGGAAATTATGCCTTTATGAGCTATGGCTCTTAAGTTCTCCTTAGAGATACAAATAAAGAGGTTGGAAGAGTTGTTTCATGTGTACAAAGGAAATAAGGAATGTAATTTCATGGAACACTTGGTGACCAAAATTAGAAACTAAACTCTTTTGAAGGTAAATGATAAGGTAACAACATGCTTTTATGTCAACTCACAAAAAGGAATACATGGGCCTGATGTGGGTCATGTTGCTATTGCAACTCCTCAGGTATCACCCCAGATTCCTCCTGTGCATACCCAGCCTGCACTAAATTTTGACACAAACTTAAAATGCTTTCTTTTAAAGGAGTTCACCTATGACAAACTGTGTTCAATGTATATATGAAAATGATACGAGATTCTTTGAAAGACAAACAATGGAAATAACTTGGAAATCCCCCTGAATCTTAATATCAAGTGAAGCATTGAACAGCCTATTCCCCAAAGGTGCTTATCACTCCCATGGAGGATGTCAGACACAAAGTCCAAATGGAAGAGAGATTCCCTGGTGGCATTGAGGTCTTTCAGATGCTGCTTCTTGTGGGTGCATTGTGCTAATTGCATCAAATCCTGAAACCCTGCAGAGCCTGCTAAATGAGATCTATCCTCCCTTAAAGAGTTCAGGCTAACTATACATACAGGAAAAAATGTGAATGGAAAATGCTGCTTATTCCCCTGGATGAACAATTTATAAAACTAGTCAATAAGTAGATAATCTTCGATAGTAACCGCTGATGAATCACGAATTTAGCCCTAGGTTGAATAGGAGGAGGGCAATCTGGCTCGTCTTTGGGAGATTGTGTGGGGCTTTTAATGACCTCAAACTTCTCCCTGAAACAAAGGACCATTGTTTTAGTAATAATATTTTCCTAGTGCTAGTCTGCGTGTCTTCAAGTGAGTAATACTATAGTCTTCCAAGAATTAAAGTTAGGAGTTTTTCAATGGGCAATGGAAAGTTGCATGGTAGATGTGAGTGAATTGTGATAGGTTGCCATTGAAGAACTAACTACACAGGAGGAACAGTCTAAAGAATATCATCAAAGAGATGTGCACCTATAAAAAGATGTGGGCTGGGCTGGTAGCAAGGATGAGGTATACTTTTTGGACAGGCTGTAGAATCCCTTGAAATCCAAGCAATGTCAAGAGATCTAGAAGAGCATCCTCTGCACATTGTGGGATGGGGGGCGGGGAGCAGGGACTCTGGAGAATTTTCAGGAAAAGAACTGTGCAGGAGGAGAAGGCACATATGGGTTGTGATCAGCATCCTTTGGATGGGTTGCCTACATGGATTAGACAACAGATTCATTGAAGTAGAGGAGAGAATATGGATAAAAAGGCTCATTATTAACATCATCTCAATCACATTTTTTTAATGATAGTAATACTGTCCTTGATATCTCTCAGTTGTTCAGCATCTTCTTTGCTAGACAACTTGAGAATCAAATCCTAAATTCCCTTCAAATTGTGTCACTTCCATTGCAGAACTGAGCATTCTTTATCTGGTCTTTCTTTGTCTCCTTTATTACCATTTCTTTCAGTTTCCTTATGCAGGCCATGAGGGTCTGATCATCAGTGCTGGAAATACTGTGACTCCACTGCCATTGACAGAGAAATCAGTTCATTATTGAAATTTTGACAAATCTTTTCTACTTTCTGTTTATTGTCTTTCCAGTTTTATCCTTAAATGCTCTTGGAATGATTCACCTTAATCGGGTCTCATGCCAAGCTTTTGGCAAAGTAGTTTTTCCTTCTATTGCTTTTTGCTGTTTTTGGAGACAAAACTACTTAAAATTTTCTATTATCTTCCTCTGTAAGATTTTGCAAATGAATTTATTCCCTAAACTGATGTTACTCTAGGACAGTATCTTCAGACTTTTTACCTCCCTCTTATATATGTATTTATTTATAAAACACAAGAAATAGAAATTAAAATAGATGAGATAAAATGAAACAATATTTGATCCTAGAATCAAAAGGGAGTCACTAGAATGCATTAAATAGGGAAGTGACTTAGCCAGATGTTACCTTTAGGAAAATACTTTTGGCAGCTATGTGGAGGGTGGATTGAAGAGGACAGCCCAGCAGAAAAGAATGGTTTTCTGGCATTGTCTTTAAGAACTCTGGTAATACTGAAGCATCAGAGAAAGACTCTGTTAGAGGATATTCACTATTATTAGTAGTAGTAGGGATAGCTCACATTTATATCTAATGCTTTACAATTCACAAAGTGCCTTCTATACATTTCATTTGCTCCTAATATCAGCCCTGTGAGGTAGGCAGTACAAATATGATTATCCCTATGGTGGTATAGTGGATAGTGCTGGACCTAGAGTCTGCAGTATTCTAGGTCAAATCTAGCTTCTTACTAGCTATACGACCCTGGACAAGTCATTTAGAGTCTGTCTGCCTCAGTTTCGTCAACTGGAAAATGGGGACAATAGTAACACCTCCAGGATTGTTGTGAAGATCAAATGATATAATATCTGTAAAACCCTTAGCACAGTGCCTGACACATAGTAGGAGCTTTTAACATACATACAGATATATACATAGATACACACATACACATACATATATGTACATATATGTACATAAATATATTATTTATATAATATTATGTTATATTATTGAAGCCTTCATATATTATATATAATATAGAAATATATTTATATAATTTATTATATGTATTCTATTTACATATTATATCCATATTTTATACATATATATTTAATTTCTTTCCTTCTTGATGTTTAACTCCCTAAAGTTTTGGGAGTCCAAGTGACTTGACTTGGACTAGTCAAGTGGCTAGTAAATGGGAGAGCTAGGGCTAGAACCCAGATTCTTTGATCTCAAATTCAAGGCTTAATTTATGACATATTCATTTGACAAATATTTATTAAGCCCTATTTTGTACAAGGTTCTCTAAGTATGTGCTAGGAGAGAGATGAAAATAATTAAGTCACTCATTCATGTGCCTCATCTCCCTCCCCCGCCATAAGCAACTAAAGAGTTTAGTTCTCTAGAGGTAAGGTAATAGAACAATAGAAAAGTGATATAACAATAGAAAAAAAAACAGTAGAAAGACTATTGAACTTGGAGTAAGAAATGGGTTTCAATCCTATCTTTAACACTTACCATTAACCTCTCCATCCTGTTTTCTTCAAGGATATCTGCATCATCTCCATTACCTGCCTTTTGTAAAGAACATATTTTGTAGATGTGATGTGCTTTATAAATGGGAATTATTATCAGGGGATACAAGAAGTGTTCACATGTAAATATAATGCAAAATTTGACGTAATAATTACATAAGAGCAACGCAAAGTGTTATGAGATTAGGAGAGAGGTAGGGTACCAGCTGGGGCAATCAGGAGGGACTTCATGGAATCATTGGTATTTGAGCTATGTCTTAAAGGCTCTGTAGGATTTTAAAAGGCAATTGTGGAGGGAGGAAATAGTAGTCATACAGTCTAGTGTGAGCTGAGAAATAGAAGTGGGAAAATGAGGAATGTGCTTGGGTAAGCGTAGTAGGCTAGTTGAGCTAGAGCATAGAATATGGAGAAAGAAATAGCATAAGATGGGGCTGGAAAGGGAAGGTGAAGACTTACTGTGGAAGGGAGATCCTTGAATGGCAGGATAAGGAGTTTCACTTTCATTGGGTCAGTAATGGTGAGCCACAGAACGTTCTAAATGGAAATGCTGAGATCCTGGAATTTCCACATTAGTTCTAAGTGATCTTAGGGTATATTCTTCTCTCTCAATTTACATCTTCCCTCTCTACATCTTTCACACTCCCAAGACATTTAAAAAGAGGGGAAAATAAACCGTTAAAATTAATTTTTACATAACCTCATAAAATGTACAAGGGCAGAGAGGTGGAGCAGTGAGTAGAGTACCAGGCCTGGAGTCTGCAAGATTCTTCTTCATGAGTTCAAAGCTGCCCTGACACTAGCTGTGTGACACTGGGCAAGTCACTTAACCCTGTTTGCCTCAGTTTCTCATCTGTAAAATGAATTGGAAAAGGAAATGGAAAACCACTCCAGTATCATTGCCAAGGAAACCCCAAATGGGGGTCATGATGTGTCAGACACAACTGAAATGACTAATTGAATATAAAGTTTACAGTGTTATTGCAACCCTGTGAGGTAGACAGTGCAAATATTATTCCCATTTGACATATGAGGAAGTTGAGGCTCAGAGGCTCTTAGAATAGGACAAAACCTCAGAAATCATCTAATCCAGCCCCTACCTATACCCTTCTCCCCAATATCCCTTGCCCATGGTCACCCAGGTAGTATGTGTTAAAGTTGTAATAATGTAGTACTTACACATTCAGAGAGAATTACAGATCTTCTTACTGTGCCTAAATTCCTTCATTTGGTTCAGTGGTATCTTTCCAAGTAATTATGGCAAGAGGGTATTCTCAACACAGAATATAAATGTGCCTCCAGCTTTGTATGCACTCATTGAACCTTTGCTGGGTCTGGATGCTATTCTTGGCTGAGGCAGCTGCTTATATCATCCAATGGCAGAAGAGCTGGCATTTCCTCCAATTAGTAGAATTCTGTCCTCATTTAGAAGGTCCAGAAGGTCTCATGTACAGACAGGCCACAGCGTGTGATTGACAGTGGCTAAAATTAGGACAGGGTGTTTTCCTCCCATACATTGATTCAAAAAGACTTTTGTCTAAGTTACTCTACACTGGCTTCTGTCGAGCGGCTAATAAGCAAACCAGAGGTATTTGGCCAATAATCTGAAAAGCAACTATAGGTGTACTTTTCTTTCTGTCATAGATGTATCCCTCAAAAGCAGTGTGCCTCCTGCCTACTGAATTTCGCTTGAGTCATATTTTAAATGCATTAGGTCAGACATTTAAAGAAATTCTTTGATGAATCCTTTTGTAAAGAATCATTCAAGCTTCAAGTATTTATTGAATGCCTGCTTTGTGAAAGGCCCTGTGCAAGGCACTATGGGAGATTCAGAAGCTTATAAAACAGTCTTTTCCCTTAAGAAGCTTACCATTGTCATAATGGCATAGTGGAATGAACCCTGGGTTTAGAGGTAGAATATTTCAAATTGTTTTGTTTTTCTATTCTCTTCTCTTTGTCTCATGCTCTCTCCGTGTGACTTTGGGTAAGTCATTTATATTTTAGGCCTCGATCTCTTCATCTGTACAATGTACAAATTGTTTGTACTGTCCACTTCTCAAAATTTTTATATGGAAAGCACTTTGTAAATACTAAAACACTGTAGAAATGTGAGTTAAGATTTTATTATATTTATACTTGCAAGGTTATACTCATAAATGTCTAACAACTTATTCTCTAGGAAAAAAAAACATGAATTCAGGACTCACTTTTAAGCTTGCTCAGCCTTGTTAACATTTTCTCCATCACTTTCTCAGTCTAGACAATCAGCAAAACAATAAATCAAGCCCTGATTTGTAGCATTTGTCGATTTCCAAGGCTCATCTTGGAAATTTAAACAATTGACTAGCCTTGAGTGCTGCTTGCTCCAGCACATCTTGTGCATGTGTGATTTTTTTTGAGATAGAGGCTCCTGGTGAGCTGGCTCCCTCTACCAATGCAGATCAACAGTTGTTCTGCAATATAATTTGAGAGATAGCCAGTGTGAGTCAGTATCAGGATTTGAACTCAGGACTTCCCAACTCTAAGGTCAACTCTCTTTCTGCTACTACCCTCTTTTACTCTTGTTAGTTGTTATGTAGTAGTAGCTGTTGTCATGGTAGAATATGGTTTATCTGGGGATACTAGCCTGCAGTATTTCCAAAAATGCCTTACACACAGTAGACTCTTAATAGTTAGTTGTTTAACTGTCAACAGAACAAAAATGCAACCATCAATCAAAAGTAGTGTATATTTATCATATGAGTGGTATAGATAATAAATATTGTCTATATTTTCTACAACAATATTGTCTATTGTCTATAGCAAATAATAGGAGTTTAGGGAAGAGGACTAAAATTATGTACTGAGGTGGTCAGGGAGAGCTTTATGGAGGAGGTGGGATTTTAGTTGATCCTTGAAGAATGAATGGTAGTTTAGTAAACAGAGATGATAGTATTCCAGTTGAGAGAACAAACATGAAAAGAAGTGGAGAGAAGAAAGCATGAGGGTGACTTTGAGGGTACTGAAGAGAACAATTTGGCTAGGAAAAATTTGGTTCCTGTAGGGGAGTAGTGAGGCATAGTGTTAGAAAAGCACTTTGGGGACAAATTACAGAGGGTCTTGAATGTCAGGATAAGGTATTTGAACATTATTTGGCCAGGGAATCATTGCAGACTTTTGAGTAAGAGGGGAAGATGAATCCTTTACCTCCCCTCTCTTTTCCCCTCTTCCTCTCTTCCCATTTCTCCCTGTCACTCTCCACGAATTCTGCTACACTGCGTGTTACTCCACCAGATGAGACCTTGCTCAATGCATATCCTCTCCTTTGGACACCGCCAGACATGGCCCATGGAGTTTCTGCTACTGGCATTAGCTGAAAAGCGTTTGGCCATGAGACTCTCTATAATGCTTTTTCAGTTCAAAAGCCAGAGGCAGCTGTCTCTGTCATGGACCAGTAAAAAAAAGGCCTCCCTTTGTGTGTGGGAGGTGGAGGTGAAGGACGTTGGGAAAGGGGGAAGGGGGTGGGGGATGGTGTGGGGGGCAAGGGAGATGGTAGGGAGAAGAGAGAAGGGGAGATGAGCTGAAGTAGAATATTACTGTCTCACTCCCAGCCCCTACCCCCATACAGAGTGACTTATCTTATGTCTTTCAGAATCTTGACATGGGAGCCTCTGATGACAACTTCTTTAGACCATGGTCTTCCTCCTGGGAAGGTACTGTTCTCAGGTTTAATGTTTTCCTTGAACTAAATGATATGCTTTCTGGGCTTGGGGTCTTTCTGGGCAAATTTGCTCTAGATCACAGTGAACATACTGTTTACTTATTATTTTAATTGCTGAAGGTAGACTATAAAGCACAAGGCAACTAGGTGGCACAGTGGATAGAATGCTGGGTCTAGATTCAGGAAGACTCCTTTTCCTAAGTTCAAATCTGACCTCAGACACTTACTAGCTGTGTGACCGTGGGCAAGTCCCTTAACCCTGTCTGCCTCAGTTTCCTCAACTGGAAAATTATCTGGAGAAGGAAATGGCAAACCGTTCCATTATCTTTGCCAAGAAAACCACAAATCGAGTCTGAAACAACTGAACAACAGCAAAAGACTACAAGCACAGAAGAACTATTTGCCAAATAACTGTCAAATAGCTATGAGGTTCAGGATTCCCCATTTTACTCACTTCAGATCTCCTCTGTTCTTTAACGTAAATAAAAGGTAGGGGAAAGGAAAATAACTCACTTAAGCTCAGTGAACAAGGTCATCTTCACTGCTCTCTCTGAAGTTGCCAATGATCTCTTAATTGACAGATCCAACAACCTTTTCTCAATCCTCAATTCTCCTTGACCTCTCTGCAACCTTTGACACTCATCGATCAGCAGATCAACAATTGTTCTCAACCCTTTTCCTGATATTCTCTTCTCTATAGGTCTTTAGAACCCCAGTCTCTCCTGGTTTCCTCTCCTATCTATCAGATAGCTCCTTGTCAGTCTCCTTTTGTGGATCCTCACTCAGGTCTTAGCCTCTAACCAGAGGCATCCCATAGGGTTCTGTCCAGGGCTTTCTCTCTCTATGCTGCTTCACTTGGTGATCTCATTGGGAACCATGGATTGAATGATCATCTCTCTGCTGATGACTCAAAGCTATTGATTCTTCCCCAACCTCTAGTGACCTCTGGTCTTGCATTTCTATAGAGAACTTGCAAATTATTAGACATCTTGACCTGGATGTTCGGTAAACATCTTAAACTCAAGTCCAAAACTGAACTCTGAATAATGTGGAGGTCACCACCATCCTCCTAGTATGCTGGGTTGCAACCTAGGTACCAATCTCAGCTCTTCACTGTCTCTAGCCCTCCACATCCAATCTGTTTTCAAGGCCTGTTGATTTCACCTTTGTGACATCTCTGGAATATATTCCTTTCTCTCCTCTGGTAGGGCCACCATTTTGGCAGTGTTATCTTTCCCATTAGATCGTGAGCTCCCTGAGGACAAGAGTTTTCTTTTGCTTCTTTTTGTTCCTAGTGCTTATCATTGTGCCTGACACATAATAGACACTTAATAAATGTTTATTGCTGATTGATTGTTGCAAACCCTCATCATTTCACTCTTGGACAATTGCAATAATCTACTAGTAAGTCTGCCTGCCTCAAATCTGTTCTCCATTCAGCCACCAAAGTGATTTTCCCTAAGCTCAGGTCCATCCACATCACCTCTTCTCCAACTCAAAATATTCCCAGTGTCTCCCTATTACCTCTAGGATCAAATACAAAATCACCTGGTGTTCAGGGTTCTTCTAACCTTACCACCTTTTCACCTTTTCATTCTGCTTACATTTTACTCCCAGTTACCTACTTTTTGATCCAGTAACACCGGCCTCCTGGCAGTTCCATAAACAAGGCATTCAATTTTTTGACTCCGGGCATTTTCTCTAGCACTCTTACATTATACTCATTTTGCACATAAGGAAACTAAAGGTCAGAGAAGTGAATTGACTTTCCTAGAGTCCCACAACTTCAGGTCTTTCTAACTCAAGATCAGGCATTCTCTTTGCCTTTCTGTGCTGTGTGTTTTTATAGTTTGTAAACTATAAGGAGTAATAACAATGTGATCCATTTAAAATTTTTCTATTCCTATGTCATATTAGAATGTACAATAATCACAACAGCTCATTTCTATAATGCTGTCATATAGAATAACAATACTAATTGATCACATTTACATAGAATGTACATACATTTCTTTTTTTTTTTTTTTGCTTTTTATAATAGCCCAGTGGAGTAGGGAGATTATTATTTTCCTAATTTAATGGATGAGGAAACAAAAGCCCACAGAGGATAAATGACTTTCTCACGGTGATGGGGCTGGTAAGTGGTAGAGACAATTATCTCAAAGTTCTATCTGTTGAACTGGTCCCAAAGCATGATTCTACATTATTATTATTATTACTATAACAAAAACTGCCTGTTCCTTTCTCACATTGTTATCTAAGGATATCCTTGACATGTGTGAGGAACATTCTCATAAAGATTTTTTGAAGGTCAATCAATTAATCAAATCAAGCACCTCCTTTGTGCTAGGCACTGTGTATGTAGCATATGGTAAAATCCTTGCTGATGTCTTGGTCACTTTTTTGGGTAACCACTATATGCAATCTCTCCCATTCTTCTGGAAGTTTCCCTTCTTTATCTTGAAAAATTGATTATTAATGCTTTTAAAATTGCATTGTCTACAACATAGATTTCTTCTGTGTCTATTTACTCAGGGTCATCCATTCTAACTGTATTCATCTTCTTAAGGGCTCTTTCTGCTTCTTAAATTAAACATCAGGCACTGAAGTGTTAGAAGCCAAATGTGATCATTCCACTCTTATTGATAATGAGGATAAATAACTGCAGAAACACTGACAACTCTACTCCATTCGATGCCAATTTGTTGCCTTCTTTCTGGTTTCAGCTATACATGCTCTCAGGGTTACTTAGCTTACCTACTTGGATTTCATATCAAAGCAGATATTTTCTTGTCTACTGCTTTTCACTATAACAAGAGGTAATATTGCTTATATATCATGTCACCCTGTGCTTTTTCTTATAGGGTCATTCTGAAGAGAGCAATGTTTAAGACTCTGCTTTGATTATATACACATTAGAAAAAACAAAGTGCATTAAAGACAACATAGCTTTCAGGAAAGTTAAGGATGATACCTGGAGCTGAACAGAAAGATGAAATATAGTGGGTAGATTTCAGTAGACAACTGGATTACTCTTTGTGTCCTTGTATCTTTTGTACCTGTACTTTGTGTTTTTGTCTGCTAAATAAGTAAAGGTCATGGAGGGAGGTAGGAAAAGAGAAGCAAAACCAAAATTATGTTTTTGCTTTTTTTTCCCACTGTTGGTCATTATCCCCTTTGCCCAAGAGCAATCTTTTCCCTTCTTCTAGCTCCCTCTTGCTTGGAGCTTAAAAATTTCTATTATTGTTCTTAGCATCACTAGCCTCAGTTCATTCTGGGCTTTAGTGTACTTGGCATGATTCTTCTTGGACTGTTACCATTTTATATTCATCATCATTTACTTGCTTTTAGTTAGATCTTCAAACACATAACAACACAAATAACTGTTACAGAACACAGTGGGCCTGGGAGTATGTGCTCTTTTCTTCTCCACTAAGGGACCCCTCAGCACTGGTTCCATGAATAAGTATAGATCAAGTTCAGTCTTGGGGACCCTGGCCCCGAAAGAGAGGCATCAGGATCTTTTTCTCATACCCTTTGACTCTTTATACCCCAACCACATAGTCCTGTAAAGATACTTAAGGCTTAGATTTGGCTCATATCTAAGGTCTCCTCAAAAGGGAGGAATATAAGGATACTCAGTGTACAATGTAAATGGGCTATAGGACAACTAATTCTTTGCTTAGGCATTTTAAATGCCTAACAAAAGACACAAAACACCATTAATAATGATTTAAACAAGCAGCAGTAATAGTATAATTGTGGTTATAGTCTCCTGAGAGGTTAATAGTAAAAACACAAAAACATGAAACAATTTGAGAAACCATAAATAAGTAATATTTTACTTTCATATCAGCTCTGTAGTATCTAAACTATTCCTTCTAGGTCTAAAACTTCTGGCAAGCCATCTCAGGGGTTGGGCTCATCATTTTGCTGATTGCCATCTTGTCCAAGAAATGATAAGCTCTCTGTATAGTGTAACTGGCACTGAGGGGATCTTGGAGCACCCAACCTCTCACACTTACCTGATTGACACCAAGGCTGGAGATGTCTACCATGGAATTGCTCTTCAGTAATCTGTAATCAAGAAAGAAATACAAAAGCAGAAGAGGCAGCTAGGGTTTTGAGAACCTGAGACTAGGGTTGCTGTATTCTAAAGTACCTGAGTCCTTCAATACTGACCCAGCATAGGTGGCTGAAAAAAAAATAGGGCAGTTGAGAACATATTCCTGCTACATATATCTTTAAAAAAATCTGAGTTAGATCATGGAGCAATAAATAGAATGTCAATATTCACAAGGCTTTTGAGTGAACCTCTTCACTTTATAGATCGGTAAACAGGCTCAGAGAGGGGAGATGGCTTGTCCAGATTTTTGTAGCTAATTAATGACAGAGACAGAATACTGACTTGTGACAAGGGGTTGCAGACATATTTTTCTTCTTCTCTTCCTGTCCTCCATAGTTATAAACATCATATAACTGAGATGTGGGACCTTTGGAAAAATGGGATGATGGGACTTTCAGGTTTGTGGGCTTTGTGAGCTTTTCTTAGAACTTGTTCCACAGAGAGATATAAAAGTAACCTTTCAGTTTTCTGCTTGTCCACCTCAGTTCCCTCTGGCAATCATAATACCATATGATAAGTTACATAATAGCACCCAGGCTTGAACACAAAGCTCTAGATCTAGTTACAATCTGGAAATAAGAATAACGATAATGATGGTGGAAACTGCTGTGTGTCACTGCAGAAATTTAACACCACCAAGTTATATAGATAAGATAGTTAAGATTACAAAACCAGAAGCTTGCTATTTTCAACTGACAGAATAAAAAAAATCCCTCTACTACAAATACAAAGCTTAAAGTATCCTTGAAAATTCAACAAATATTTATGTATTAGAACTGGAGCATTATTACAGACAGAAAGAGCAAGGTTGTCTCAAATTGCAGGAATATAACACTGATCCATAAAAATTTAAGAACACTGTATCAGTGTCACCACATTGAATACTCATGACTTCCAAACTATATGGGATGAAAAGCATTTTACACACACACACACACACACACACACACACACACACACACAGAGTTAATGGAAGAAACTAAAACAATGTGGGATCAGGATAGGATCCATATCATCCACACCATCCTGTCTGCAATTAGACTTGTTCCAAAGATGCTTTTAATGAGTCTACAGAAGATGACCTTACTTTTAATATTCTTGTTTAGTTGGAAAATGTGATCATTTTTCCACCTGTGAAATAGTCTGCATAATATTAAATACTAAAAAATAATAGCAGGATAGTGACTTGTACCAGGACCATTTCTATATGACTTCCACAAAAATACAACCAGATAATCATTATCAAGGTATAATATCTAGGAAGACATGACCAGGTAGCTAGAATTATACGCTAGGAGCTGACTGTATATCTTGAACTGACAGACAAGAATCCTCATGCAATAAATGAGTTCTTATAGCATATAGCAAAATTTCCTGGAGAACTCAATTAATAAACTATACAGGAAATGGAACATCATTGCAGACCAAATTGTTGCCCACAACAGCCTGGTCTTGATGTTAAGCCATAAAAAAGTGCAAATGTTTTAATAGATGTCAGCTGCTCTGCTTGGTTTCAGTTCCATGAATATCATGTCTCCCCTTGGGTATGATCAGCACCTGAAATCTCAGCATGTAGTAAATTGATTCAGTATTGATACTCCACTTCTCCTCAGCACCCTCAGCTGTCCCTCCCCTCTGACTGGAGAGCTGGAACACAGAGCAAAGTCTATAAAGGGCTACCTTTATAGAGGCTTCAGACTTTTCTGGTTAACTTCATTTACTATCAGCTGCTAAGTTTTGATTCCATGAAAATCGTACTTCTGCACTGGGTACTTCTGGGGGACCTGACTTTCCTCTGTCCCCACTCCCCTTGAGCTTTCCTTCATGTGTTGTCTTTCCTCATTAGATTGTAAGCTCCTTGAGGGCAATGACTGTCTTCCTTTTTCCTATTTGTGTCCCCAGCACTTAGCACAGTGCCTAAATAAGTGCTTAATAAATGTTTATTGACTATGATTATATGATGTCACCCTATCACATATGAATAAGAATATTTATCTTAGGTCTTTTTTGTAGTGCCTCAGAATTGGACATTAAGAAGGTTCCCACCTACTGGAGAATGGCTAAAAAAAGTTATGTTTTTTCATTTTAATAGAGTATTATTATATCATAAGAAATTGATAATTTCAAAGGAAACCTAGAAGACCATTATAAACTGATGGAGAGTAAAGTAAGCAGAACTGGGAGAACAATTTATACAATGGTAAGAACATTAAGGAGAAAAACTGCTTTGAAAGACTTTAAAATTCTGATCAGTGCATTCAATTAGAATTAAACCATTTGTCCAGAAGACTAAAGATTAAATGCACATCTACCTCCTACCGGGGAGGTGATAGACTTGACATGAAGATTAAGACATGCATATTCATATTTTTGGACATGGCCAATATGGGAATTTTTTTTCCTGGACTGCATATATTTGTTATGAGGATTTTATTCTTGATTTTTATTGTTTATTTATGGGGGAGGAAGGAGAGATAATAAATGCTTGTAAAAGTAATTTTTAAAAAATTTATCACTATGCCAAATACTTATAATCTCTAAGCTAAGTGTAACGAGAAACTTTCAAAACATAGAGACCTAGGATAAGGAATAAAGATCATGTGGGGACAGGGTGAGGTACATATTACCCTCATCATCCTGTCTGCTGATGGAGTTGTACTGAGGATACTTTCAGCAAGCCCACAGAAGATGAACTTAAATCCCAATAATTATACTCAACTACAAAAAGCAGTTACTTTATCCACCTAGTTCAGAGAACTTAAGAATAATGGCAAGATAATGGTTTGCCCCAGGACTACTTCTGAACTATGATGAATAAGGTGAGAATGACTTTTCTAAGATAATAATAGCAGCTGTTATTGATTATAGTATAGTTTACTTTGATGTAGTCTTTAATGGTCTAAACTGCCTCATATCCATTCTTTTTATGCACACAATGGTGCTAAGTAATAATTATAATGTTATGTATCTATGTGGTCTGCTATTTTCCTGACCTCAAGAAAATTGCTTTTAACAATTCAGGGCTCAAGTTCTCCAATTAGCAAAATGAAGGGGGTTGGACCAAGGTCACCTCCTAAGGTCCTTCCCAGTCCTCATGTTCTATAATCTGAGTAATTTAAGTTTTAGTAACAATAATTAGCATTTATATAGCACTTTCAAGTTTGCCAAACACTTTCCAAATATTATCTCATTTTATCTCAACCTTGGGAGGTAGGTGCCATTGTTATCCCTGTTTTATAGGTGAGGAAACTGAAGCAGACTAGTTAAATGACTTGTCTAAGGTCTTGTAGCTAGTAAATAGGGCAGATTTGAATTCAGGTTTTCCTGACTCCAGGCCTAATACTCTGTCCACCACCTAGCTGCTTCCCTTAACAAGTTGGTGAGGAGGGTTGTACAAGTTTTATCATCACTACACTAGAAACAGTCAATGTTTTGGCTGATGAAGGTTCTGTTGGTCCCATTGCTCTATTTGAATGGGAGCCTCCCCTTACCCCTCCCCACATCATCATACTTCTTTCTGGAGGAAGTCAGACTGAAGAACTAAGTGAAAGGAGGCCTTTGGAGGTCCTTGGTTTATGGACTCTCAGGGTAGGAGAGCTGTTAGCTTAGCTCCCATGGTTGCCATATCTTTTTGAAGCATTTGGAAAGTTCAGGGAAATCTAAGAATGGGACAAGGAAGGGAATCATGTCACATTTTGAGGCAGTACCACAGAAAAGTCTTCCTAATGGCATCATGGAGTGGTTAGTATAAAAGGCAGTATGACCTGATACCATATTTAAGAAGAAAAAGAAGGAAAGGAGAAAGAAAAATAACCTAACAAGATGAGCTTTTCTTCCTTTCGAGGCTGTTTCCATCTGACTGTCACTGTGAACAGCTCCCTGCTGGCTTCTTCATCATGAACGTCACATCATGTGGAGGCCCCAGCCCTAAAGATGCTATAACAAGGTCAGGAGAGTTAGAGAGGAGAAGATAAGTGCTATGGAATCTGTGAGTCATTCTCTAGCTATTTTCTAGTCAAATTGTTAGAGCTGAAAGGGACCTGGAAAGTCTCTTAAGTGAATTAAAGGAAGCAAAGTCATTGAGCAAACAAATTAGCCACACCCCTGAGGTTTTACATAGTTAAACATGGTGAGTTCAGTTTGAAGGAGGCCAGGCTTAGAAGTGCTTTGTGGAGGAGACCTCCGAAAAGAATACTTCATTCTTTCCCACCTTTCCCCGTCAGCACACACTGGCTTTGGTATCTAGCAAGTAATCTTGTCCCAAGGGAGATTACCTGTCCTATGGTTTAAAAAGTTCTGTACAAAAGAGTTTGAGGCACAATTGAGGGCGCAGAATACATTCCTGATGAACATAGATACAGAAAGGTAGTGACTTGTGGGCAGAAGCATTGAGGAGTAGGATCTCTGGAGAAGAGAGGTGGCTAAGTAAAAATACCAGGAACCTAGTCGAACAATCCACTGAGTTGAGATGCTGAATCCAAGGGGCATGACCTGTGGGAGCACTCTGTGCAGAGACAAAGCAATTCCAGTCCCTGCAGTACCGAGTCATGAGCTGCCTTTGGTTGCGATTGGCCACAATTGCCTCACTACCATTGTACTTTAAGTTTGAACCCACTATTTCAGATGCTGTGCATGCTTTTGGGGGTGTGCACCCCAGGCTTGTGGGGGCAATGTTTTGTAGACATTCTTACAATGTCATGAGTAAATGCCCTTTCTAAGACCTAAATATGGCTTTTGGGTGATCGTTAATGTAAAGCACATTGGTTGGGGTACTTGAGTTAGAGTGTTAGGGGTACACACATACACACACCACACTCACAGGATTATGCCTAGACTCAAAGTAGCAGGTCAGTTTCTGGAGACCCAAACTATGAGTTCAAGAGCAATTTGGGGAAAAAGCCCAGAGAGGCTGCTTCAAATATTTCTACTGTGCCTTAAGTTTTATAGTGTCATTTCCCTACAACGATTTGGAGATGTAAGTAATGCAAGGGTTGTTATACACATTTTATAGCTGAAAAAAAATGCAGGCTCAGAAAGGAGAAATAATATGGACTAAACTACATAGCTAGTAAGTGTGGGATTTAAGAATTTTAACTGAGGGCTTGTAATTCAAAGTCCAACTCACTTTCCACTATAGTGTAATACCTTTCCTTCAGTGGAGAATGTTAGATCATAGAATATCAGAGCCGAAAGGGATTTTAGAGACCACCTAGTCTCACCCTTTCATCTTATAGAGTAGGAAGTCAAGGTCTAGAGAAAAATAGTTAACTTGTTCAAAGTCTAATCAGAGACTCATAGAGTGAATTGAAAGAAACTTTAGAGATCATTGAGTTGGAAAACTCTGGATTTGAAGGAGGAACACGGGTTCAAAACCTTCTTACTATCTTTGTGACTTTGGGAGAGTCATTTAGTTTCTCTGGGACTTATTTTTCTCATATACTGATTATATGTGTAAAATAGAAATGGGGTGGGAGTTGGAGTAGTTGATTTCTAAAATATTTGTAAAAGCTTACTTCTAGGATTCTCATTTACATTTATAGAATGTAAGCTCCCTGAGGGCAGGAACTTTATTTTTTTTTAATCACTGTATCGCCAGCACATAGCAAATTGTCTAGCACATAGTAGGTGCTTAATAATGGTTGTTGATTAAATGAGTTTATATATGGAAAGTAGGACCTAGAGAATTTAAAGTGGTCACAGTCATAGACTCTCAAAGCTGAAAACAAGATTAGAGGTCATCTATCCATAGTTAATGTGAGTGGTCATCTACCCTGTGCTTCAATAATGGGAACTCATTACCTCCTGAGGAAGCCCACTCCACCTTGGTAAAATTCAAATTACTAGGAGATTTTCCTTATTTAGAGTTAATATCTGTTTTTCTGAAACTTATAGCCATCATTGTAATCAATTTGTAACCCAGTTCTGCCACAATCCATAAATAAGCATTTATTAATTGCCTATTATATGCCAGGCACTGCGCTAAGCACTAGGGATATAAATACAATAATCAAAAATCTCTGGACAAGGGTCCTGCACAACTAATGGCAGAGCTGGGACTAGAACCCAAGTCTCCCAAGTCCCACTCTGTCGCTCTTCTCTCACATCTTGCTCTCTTGTTAGTTTAACAGAATGATGATCTCACGTGAGGCTAATCAAAAGATTTCCTGTATTTACGCATCCAAAAAACAGGGAAAGAAAAGTTTGGAGAGAATTTATAATACCATTGAAATATCCAGGCTGCAGGGGCTTCTTGGAGAGGAGAATGAAAAGTTAATATTTAGCTGAATTAGAAAGAACACATTTCAAGTGGGGAAACAGAACTCAGATATTTTGCTGAGGGTGACCAGAATTCCCCAAAGGTGGTTGGAACAGATTATGTCACCATGGATTTTTTGGGCCAAATGGAGAGCAAGAGGCCCAAGGAGCCATCTTCTGCTCTTTGTTCTGATCCAATACCTTCCAGACACACAGGCCTCCTCTAATATTAATGAGGCTGCCACTTGAAAAAGTAATTCGAAGACACCCTGGCCTTTGATTTCACAAAGCTGTTTCCACTGCCTCTAGCTAATTGTGTTTTCAATAATAAATTGGAGGAGGAATCTTGGTTGACTTGGACTTGCTTAGATCTGCCTTAATTAGGGTGTTTGAAAAGTGCTCTCCTAGGCTTGGAAAGCTGTTGGCTGCTCTGAATGAAACAGCTGAACTGACCAACAGCAGCTTCATAACCTTCACACAAATTGTGTTTCTCTTTTAACTCTATCATTAACAACAATAATGTCTAATATCACATTAGCCTTTTATATTCTCCAGAGTTTCTTCACACACATTACTGCCCTTTGGTCTTCACAAAACTCTTATGAGATTTGCAGGTCTGATATTACTAATCATATTTAATAGACAAGGGACTAAAGCTTACAGAGATGGAGTGATTTACCTAGTCAAACTGAGACATGGAGAAGACCTTAGCTTAAAAAGGCCAATGTCTCCCACTACATCCAGGGCCATCTCCAGTTGTCTTGATCTATATCTTGCCACTGGACCCAGATGGCTTTGGAAGAGAAAGTGAGGCTGGTGACTTTGCACAGCCCAGCTTCACTTCAATCCAATTCATTTGCATATCATGGCATCAACTCCCTGATGTCATGGTCCTCTTCAAGGAAGAAGAAAAAAACAACAACAACAGCATGAAGTTTGTTGGTCTGATATTATTAATCATATTTTATAAACAAGGAACTAAGGTTTACAGGGATGAAGTAGTTTAGTCAAGATCATATAGCTCTGGCATCTTTTTGCCTTTTTTATATTTATTTTTTTTCAGACACCAAACCTAAAAAAAAAATCCTTTGAACATGAAGCCAGAAATTTAAGTCTGCCCAACCCCTGGTAACCAAGTCCTTACTTTGGATGATTTTGAGGTAGGGCTGTCCAAACGTAAAGATAAGATATATCAAGAGTCTGGTAAGGGGAGTAAAATCAAATTTCTTCAGTTTAAGATCACTAATTAATATTGATAATATTTCTCTTTCACCACCTACTACATAAAAAAGAGGGTGGAGGGAGAGAGAAAAAAATGAGAACCTAATGGAGGGAAACACTTAAATAACAATCATTACCATAAATATGAATAGGATGGACTCACCTATAAAGCAGAAAAGGATAACAATGGATTAGAAAACAGAATCCACCAACATGTTTATAGGAAACACATTTAAAACAGAAAGATTTACGCAAAGACAAATTGAAGAACTAGAGTAGAATTTGTTATACTTCAGAATGACTCAAAAAGGAGGGGTAGCGATCATGAATCCAGTCAAGATTACTATAAAAATAGACATGGCTAAAAGATGTAAGTGATCTTATATTCTGCATAAAGGCACTATAAACAAATTACATTATTTCATACACACACATATGAATGGTATCACATCTAAGTACTTAAAAAGTTAGTTGAATAACAGGAGACATAGAAATAAAAATTATTATGGTTGGGGTCCTCATTATACTCCTCTCAGACCTAGACAAATCTAAAAAGAAGATAAAAAGAAAGAAATTGAGAGAATTTTAGAAAAGATAGACAGACTTCATGTGATTACTGAGTGACGATAACAATGCACATATAGCTGTTCATGATACCTTTACAAAAATTGACTATGCACATAAAAACCTCATAAAAATTCAGAAAAGTAGAAATATAAAACATAATCTTTGCTGACTGCAACACAAAAATTATAATCAATAAAGGGAGTTTGAAGAAAGGATTTAAACTTAGAGACTAATTTAATCCTTAAGAATTGGTGACTGAAAGAACAAATTATAGAAATAATAAATAATGTTTTCAAACAAAATGACCATGAGGAGACAATATAACAACAATTTTGGGATGCAGCAAAAGCTGTTATGAGGGGAAAATTTATTTCTAAGCATTTTGATCACAAAAAGGGGAAAGAACAGATCAATGAATTAGGCATTCAACTTTTTTAAAATTAGAAAAGTAACAAATCCTAACTAAATACAAAAATAGAAATTCTGAAAATAAAATAATAAGATAGAAAGAATAAAAATGTTGCCAAATTGATTAATAAAACCAGATTTTTTTTTTTGCTTCTTTCTTCTTCTTCTTCTTCTTCTTCTTCTTCTTCTTCTTCTTCTTCTTCTTCTTCTTCTTCTTCTTCTTCTTCTTCTTCTTTTTTGCAGGGCAATTGGGGTTAAGTAACTTGCCCAAGGTCACATGGCTAGTTTTTTTGTGGTAAGTGCCGGATTTGAACTCAGGTCTTCCTTATTCCAGGACCAGTGCTCTATTCACTGCACCACCTAGCTGCCCCTAAAACCAGATTTTTTTTTTAAAGTAAATAAATCATTAACCAATCTGGTTTTTTTTATAAAGAAGTAAGAAAATTGCGGATATTAAAAATGAAAAAAAAATTCATAACAAATTAAGAAGGAATAAAGGGAATTATTAGAAACTATTTTGCCCAATTCTATGCCAATAAACTTTTAAATAAGATTTTTAAAAAAATAGAATACCCAAATTGTCAGAAGTAGAAACAGAATTTAAAATAACCCAATTTCAGAAAAAACAAGTAAGTTAAAAATAAATCCATTCCCAAAGGAAAAATCCAGAAAGATTAATTTATAAGTGACTTCTATCATTCAAAGAAAATTAATATTAACATTATACAAACTACTTGCAAAATTAGGATAAGAATAAGTCTTCCAAATTTTTGTTGTGATACAAATATAGCCTTGCTACCCAAAGCAGGAAGAGACAGAAGAGAGAAAGAAAATGATAGATTGATATTTCTAATAGATATAGATACAAAATATTCAATAGAACATTAGCAAAGAGGCTATAGCAACATATTAAAAATTACACACTATGATTAGATTAAATTGATACCAGGAATTAGGGTTGGTTTAAAAGTTGAAAGACTATAAACATAAAATACTACATTCATAATAAAAACAATAAAAATCATTACATGTAGAAAAGTCTTTTGACAAAATATAACATTTCTGTTCCAAATATTATATTATTGAATACTTCATTGGTAGGCAGTTCTTCTGTAAAGTGAACAGAATCTGTTTCCCTGTAATATTTGTCCATTACTTCTACTTCTGGTTTCTTGAGCCATACAGAATATGTCTAACCTGTCTTTCACATTACAATCATAACAGGAAACATAGAAATAAAAACTATTATGTTTGGGGAACAAGCATATTTTCCCCTAATATGTTAAATAGCAACTATCTAAAACCAACAGCCTTTCCAGAAAGATTAAAGATAGAGTAGGGATAGTCATTATTATCAGTTATTTGACATTGTGCTACAAATTCTATTTACCATAGCTAAGAAAGAAAAAGAAATCGAAGGACCAAACACTCATAGCTTAAAAATGAGCTATGTTTTTAAAAATCTTCTATGAATTTCTTGCTGGTCCTTAGGAGAAAAGGGTTGTAAATTCCATATTGCTATTCTGGGGCCTTTCACTATGGTAGGGGTCATTCATTTAGCTTCCTCCACTTTCAGCACTCCCAGGATCTACTTTTTGTAATCCTGACTTTCCTTTTATGACTGATCTTTGACTCCCTCTACTTTCTCCCTACTTCTGGAGATCACTTATCTTTCCTCAGGTAGCATCCTGTATTTCACCCTCTTGTATCTTTTGAGATTTTCTTCAAGAAATACTTATTCCTTTAGAGAACGTGCCCAAGGATTTGTTGTACTAAATGGTGACTTATTAGTTGGATCCTCTATACGTTGACCTTGGTGAGTTGTAGAACATTAGGAGTAGGCCAGGAAAATAAAGAAACAGTAGCTGAGGGTGCAGGATATCATAGGGTTCTGTATTCACTGGAAAATGAATTAATATAATCTGAATGAACAGAATTGGGCTGACAATAGAAATGTCTAGCTCAATAGAGTCCTTAGTCCTACCTTTTGGTCAGACCACATATGGAGAATTGGGTCCAGCTATGGGCACAAATTTAGTTTAGGAGAAATATTTTCCCCCTGCAACTTGTCCAGAAGAGAGTAACTGATAGAATGAGGGCTTTAGAGATCATGATATATAAGGATCAGATAAAGGATAAAGGGATGTTTGAAGACTTAAGGGGCATATGACAGTGATTTACAAATAGTTGAATGATTGTAATGTGAAAGATGGGTTAGACATATTCCATATGGCTCAAGAAACCAGAACTAGAAGTAATGGACAAACATTACAGGGAAACAGATTCTGTTAACTTTAAAGAAGAACTGCCTATCTGTGAAGTATTCGATAATGTAATGGGCTGCCTAACCAGGTAGTGAGTTTCCCATTACTGGTGACATTCAAACAGGGCATGGCTGACCATTGGTTAGGGATGTTTTAAGGATGATTCTTGCATGAGATGAGAAACCAAGCCATATGATATTTTGAAGAAATCCGAATGAGTCTATTGCCATTGTACTGCGACTGGACCTGGCCTAATAACTGATCAAGAATCAGAAGGGTTTTATTCAGATATCAGCCTTGTACTGTGTTACTTTTGTGCAAGTCACTAAATGTCTTCCTCAGTTTACTTGACTGTGAAATGAGGAGGTTGGACTGGGTGGCCTTAAAAATTGGTCCCATTTCTCAAACTCTGATCCACTTTTTGGCCTGGGACATCCTTTTTTGTCCAACTGTCTTGTCCAAAAAGATTCTGTTTCCCAGGTAAGAAGCTGTGAATCATCTGAGAACTTTGATCCTGAGTATATTAACCCTTTATCACCACTGCCACACCATTCAGATTTCTTACTTCCAGCATTTATCATCTCATTTTTCCAGGGCAAATATGAAACTTCTTGAATTTTAAGCAAGGCTGAAAAATTTGTGCAAATCATTTTATAAACCTTAAAGCACAATAGAATCATAGGGCTCACAGATTTAAAGATGGAAGAGACCTTTTGATTATTTAGTTAGTCAATCATTTAATAAGCACCTAGAATATGCTGGCACTATACTAAATGCTTAGTACAGTAATGCTAGAGATATAGAAAGAGGCAAAAGATAATTCTAGTCCTCAAAAATTTCACAATCTACAGGGAGACCACAACAAACAAACAAATATATACAAACAAGCTACATATAGGATAAATAGGAAATAATTAAAATAGGGAAGGAGCTAGAATTAAGAGGGGTTGGGAAAAAGTTCCTGGAGAAAATAAGATTTTAATTGGGCCTTGAAAGAATTCAAGGAATCCAGTAGGCAGTGATAAAGAGGGAGAGCATTCCAGGCATGAGGAATAGCCAGAGAAAATGCCCAGAGCTGAGAGATAGAGGGTCTTGTTCCAGGAAGAGCAAGGGGACCAGTGTCAACTGGATTGAAGAGTACATGGCAGGGAGGAAGGTCTAAGAAGATTGGAAAGGTAGAGTGGTGGGGCCATGTTATAAAAGGCTTTGAGCACCAAATAGAGAATTTTGTACTTGGTCCTGGAGGTGACAGGGAGCCACTAGGTTTATTGAGTGTGAAGTATTGTTATGTTGACATGTTTGTACTTCAGAAAAATCACTTTGGCAACTGAATGGAAGATGGATGGATTAGGGAGAGACTTGAGATATGCAGATCCACAGGCAGGTTATTATGAATGAATGAATGAATGAACATTAAATATTCATTATTCATTAAATAATGAATATTTAATAAGGGGACATCTCTTAAAAACAATGTTTTTAAATTTTATGGATCAATAATATAGTCAGGGGATCATGGGCAACAGCTTGATCATTCTGTCAGCCAACTAGCATTTATTAAATGCTTACTATATGCCAGGCACTGTACTAAGCAGGGGTCTATGATAATACTGTGGTTTCAGTATGGTAAAATGTAGGTTGAAGTCTGATTTGTAGTTCATGAATTTGTCATCTGTCAGGTTATGTCTTGTGCGGTATTCAGTAGTACTAAATTTTAGTTTATAGTGATGGATTGTATAGTTTCTACCATTTCCTTGCATTTTCTTTTTTATATTTATCACTAAATATAGCAGTTTAAGGATAACTTCTTTGTAATTTCTGGTGGCTTTGTCCTGTTTCTGAATTGTCACCTTAAACCTTCTATTTCCATAAGCAAATCCACATAACTCAGCTTTGTATCTGATATTTCTTTGTTGATATTTTATTGGCTTGGTTCATGTGGACACTGACCATGGAGTGCTTTAAATTCCACTCTTGGATGTAAGCCATTTCATAGGCTCTATTGAGAGGTAAATCACTTTCTGTTACATCTGACAAATCTGATGGTGAATAGCTATTACTAGCCTTTACCTATGCTTGGAGAAATGACATCTGCTTTCCAAATGTATTTTTGTGGGTTTCTAGCCTGTTTATCATATGCTCTGAGAATGTCTATCAATCCTCTTCCTTTTTCTTGGCAAGCATAAATTTCTCTATATCTGCCTTAGGGTGATAGGTCCTGTGTTTCATTAATATTGTATGGACTTATGTTAGGATGGTTTCCAAATCTGTTATGGACTATTTTATAATTCTGAAAATGGAAATGTAGACTAGTATTATGTACTTGTCAATTGTCTTAAATGTATTCTTGTAAGTAAGCATTGATTTCAGGATGCCAACAAGTCTCTTAACATATTCAGTCACAACTTTCTGCTTTATAGCTTTCTGTTTGATGTGTCTTGCCTGGAGGATACCAAGGTATTAAAAAGTAGTGACTTTTTCCATTGGTTCATTTTGATCTCTGTATATAAACTCAAAGCCTTCAGTCTCTACATTTCCTTGACATATGTTAAGAATTTTATACTTACCTAGTGCAAACAGAATCTGATATTATTGGAGAGAGATCCCATAAAATAAAGGAGTGGTTTAATGTGCTGTTTGGTGGAACCATATAACTTGAAGTCATTCATGTACATGAAATGATTGATAAGAGGTTTCATTTGGCTCTCTCCTTAACTTAGAAGTCGTTTTTAGTTTTATTTAGAAGAGATGATGTTGAATTTAAGGCCAGGCAGAATTGTAATAGGCTTAAATTGTATCTCTGAAAAATACTCCATTAATAATTCTGAACATTTATTGTATTGGTGGTATGTTTTAAATAGAGAATGGTTTCCCAGGTGGCCAACAAGTACTCTGGCATTCTCACTATACGTTGATAGATCTACTTATATATTTGTGTATATACAAATAAGCCAGGAATGTGTAACTGAGTCAAAAGCTATGTGATCATCAATAAAAACTGTAAATATTTCATTATTTTTAAACAATTCATCACTAATTACCAAATTGATCTTAAGTTGCTTTTTTATCCTGCTAGGACTTTTTGACCCATGCTTTGTTTCTCAATCAATATATTACTTTATTTTAGGTATTAATAGGGTTATTTTGTGATATAAGTTGTGAATATTTTTTAAAAATGACAAAAAAGCAAAATTGACCTGTATAGATATCACTGGTGTTATTTAGCAGAAGAGATGTGATATCCTCTATTAAGAAAGGTGGGATCAGGCTTACATTTGAGAGGCAACTCATAAAGCATTTTTATAGTAATTTTGCATCACCATAAAGGGCTTGAACTAATAATTTTGGATTTTATCTGGTTCCACTACTTTTCTGTTTTGTAGAAAAGTTAGTATTCAGTCAGATGACACAATTGTTCTGTATTTCATAGTATCAGTAGTATGCAGACTGTTTCTTGTTTGCTCTTTTATTCTTTTTGCTTAGGGCTTCTTTTTCCTTCTTTAAAAATTCTTCCTCTCTAATTTCTTTGCTTCTCAAAACTCTGAAGTGAAGTTTTAAGTTAATGTTAAGTTGTTTAATTTGTTTTTTATACTGATTTGATTTCTTTGTATTAGGAAAAGGGAATGAATATTTACTAGGTGCCCACTGTGTGTCAAGTACTTTGTAAATATTAACTTATTTGGTCTTCACAACAGCCCTATGAGGTAGATGCTATTATTATGCCTGTTTTACATTTGAAGAAACTGAAATTAAGTAACTTGTCCAGGGTCATACAGCTTTTACATGTGTGATACTAGATAAGTGAGTGAGGATAGATTTGAACTCAAGTCTTCTTGATGCCATTTACCACCTAGCTGACTAACCTATTGCTCTAATCTTTTTGATTTTTACTTTTAATTGTAGATAAAAGGAAACGTTAGTTTCTC
The DNA here is from genome assembly GCA_011680675.1 of Gymnobelideus leadbeateri. Classification (NCBI taxonomy): domain Eukaryota; kingdom Metazoa; phylum Chordata; class Mammalia; order Diprotodontia; family Petauridae; genus Gymnobelideus; species Gymnobelideus leadbeateri. The sequence continues at coordinate 28,852 of WOXC01001532.1, forward strand.
AAATATTTTTATTTTCCATATTCCAGAACATTTCTTCTTTGCTGATTTTCATTGGTTGCTGTGGGATTCAAGTTTTCCATTGCATGTACCAATTAGGTATTGATACATTCTTCTAGAATTGTTCCAAAGAAATTTTAATAATTTTTCTTAAGTCATTTCTACCTTGATAGTATTTAAGGCCAATACTAAGGTATATTCTTCGTTGGCTCCACTTATCTTTCTCTGGTATTTTCTGTGCAGTTGCTGTTGAATATATTTGTGCTCCAGTCCTAAAATATTTGTGCTTTTTAATCCTGTCAAATTAAAAAAAATTAAATGTGAATTAGAAAACCACCAAAAACATGAACCTTTACATATACAAGGAAGAAAAGGAAGAGGGGATTATATATGAAACTTAGTTCTGTTATGTACAGCTTATTTAAAAAATACATATTAGTGGGGTGGCTAGGTGGTGAATAGAGCGCCGGCCCTGGAGTCAGGAGGACCTGAATTCAAATCTGGCCTCAGACACTTATCACAAAAACTAGCCATGTGACCTTGGGCAAGTCACTTAACCCCAATTGCCCCTCCAAAAAAAAAGCAAAAAATAAAAAATACATATTAAATTTAAGATGGTAATACCAACATTACTCTGCTTGTCCATGCTCCCTTCTGAATTTCCTCCTGCTTTCTTCTGTGTATTTTTTAAAGTTTCATTGATGCTTTTCCATTCCATTCCATTCCTTCCTTCCTTCCCTCCTTCCTTCCTTTCCTTCTTTCTTCTATCACTACCCTCCACTCTTTTCTACAATCTTTCCACTGTCCTATTAAAGCCTTACTCTGTAACAAATAAGTATAGCTAAGCAAAACAATTTGTGTTGTATTGGTATTGTCTTTTTATCTATATCTATGTCTATATCCATGTATTGCATTCTATATCTCTACTTCACCCTCAAGTCATAGGAAGTATGTTTCATCATCAGTCTGCTAAAGACATGATTGGTCATTGCATAGTTCTGAGTTCATAAATCTTTCAAAGTTATTTTTCTCTACCATGATATTATAATTGTATAAAGAATTCTCCTGGTTCTGTTTTCTTCACTCTTTATCAGTTCATACATCTCTCTCTAGGTTCATCTGAATCTATCACTTTCATAATTTCTTATAGAGGAATAATATTCCATTATATTTCTATACCATCATTGGTTAAGCTATTCCCTAAGGGATACACTTTTAACTTTCATTCTAAGCACCAGACTCCATTTCTCCATTATTACAAGGTTTCTACCAGTTCTTAATATCTCCTGTAATGGTTTTAGGGCACATGCTGTTCTTTCTGACCATCACTTTGGCTGACATTTCCTTGCTTTACTGTTGTACTTTTGCTGTATGGATGATTGGTTGGACTTTGAAGAAGTGGTTACCATTATCATTATTAAGGGAAAAAGGGTACTCCAATTGCACAGGGTAAAAATAGAATCAGAAGCTAACCTGCTATAAATATTTTTGTACAGATAGGTCCTTTCCCTTTTCCCTTTTCTTTGATCTCTTTGTGATACAGACCTAATAGTAGTATTGCTGGGCCAAAGGGTATGCACAGTTTTATAAACCTTTAAATATGGTTTCAAATTGTTCTCCAGAATGGCTTGACTAGTCTATAACTCCACCACCAGTACATTAATGTCACAATTTTTCCACATCCTGTTCAGTATTTGTCATTTTCCTTTTTTGTCACATTAACTAATCTGATAGGTATGAGGTGGTATTTCAGAGTTGTTTTTACTTTTATTTCTCTAATTACAGTGGGTTTGCTAGGTGGTGCAGATGATGGAGTGCTGACCCTGGAATTAAGAGGATCTGAATTCAAATCTAGCTTCAGATATTTACTAGCTGTATGGCCCTGGGCAAGTCACTTATTTCTATTTGACCCAATTCCTCATCTATAAAAGGAGGTGGAGAAAGAAATGGCAAATTATTCCAGTATCTTTTCCCAAAAAACTTCTAATGAAATCACAAGGTATTGGACACGACTGAAAAACAAATTGTTAGTGATCAAGAGCATTTTTTATGTTACTATTGATAGATTTTATTTCTTCTTCTGAAGACTGCCTATTCATATCCTTTGACCATTATCAATTGGGGAATGGCTAAGTGGTAAACAGGGTTAAGTAACTTGCTCAAGTTCACACAGCTGGTAAGGATTTTAGGCTGTATTTGAACTCAGGTCTTCCTGACTCCAGGACCAGTGCTCTATCCATTCTGCCACCTAGCTGTCCTTAATAGCTCTAGGATTCTATCATACCTTCTGATTATAGAATTTCTCTACTAGATTCCCTCTCTACCCTCCAGCAGTAACACTTGCATGGGCCTGCCCTTCTAGAGGCAGTTTTTCTCACAAAAAAACTTACTGGTTTTGTGTCCCATTCTTACAAGGGCCTTGCTCACTGACAAATTAATCTTTTAAATAATTTTTCTCTAAGGTGTTAAACTGAAAAAAAAATGACTGGCCAATTAGCTTCCATATGACAACTGAATTTTAACAGGGACCTTCATGACCTTAACTAAAGTTGGATATTTCAGGTATAGGATAAGGCCTGGGATAGACTAGGATAGAGGTGCTTTCATTATTCCTCAAATCTCAACAAAAAGTAGCTCAGATTGTAACTTCCTAATGAGGCTACAAATGGAGTGCAAATGCCATTTGGAGAATGATCCTTATGTTTATATCCTAAATCTTGAAATGCTTCCTTATTCCTTTTATATGGAATGGGACTCAGAAGTATAAGGGACTCTAGAGAAGGCCACCTAGTGCAACCTTTTCACTTGGTAGATGAGGAAACATCCTAAACCCAGAGAAACTAAGGTTGCAAGGTAGTAATAGAATCCAGATATGAACTTAAGTCTTAGGATAACCCTATTCCATCTCCATTATATCAATGACAATAATAATAATAATAACACCAATTAACAATAATAATAACTAATATTTATATAACACTTTTAGAATGACAAAATGCTTAATGTAAATTCTTATTTGATTCTCAGAACAGCCCTGTGAGGTAGGTATTATTATTGTTTCCTTTTAACAGATGAGGTGGCAAGAACTTAAGTGATTTATCTGGAATCACACAGTTGAGTATCGGAGACGTGATTCAAACTCAGATCTCCTTGACTTTAAACCTGGTGCCTATGATGCCATCTACCTGTTTCAATCTTTGCTTATATGTTTGGCTCTTGCTTATGTAATAGGAACTGGCACATATCCAGAATATTTCGTAGAATACCCCTCCGTGTGGAGAAACTGGAGAGCCTGCCCCTTGAAGAGCTATAATGATGTTAACCGAAACTACTTGGAGAAACTATGGAGTTTGTATAGACATTCTACAACTGGTTTTTGGTTTGCCAATCATGTGAAAAATGGAAGCCTCTTTGATAGGTTGCAGTGATGTAAACAGAACTGGAAGTCCCTTTATAAAGACCTTTGATGGGTTTTGTCCCATTGATTCCTTTTGATTGTTAACTTTTTGCATGACTCTTTCACTGATGATATTTGGTGAGAGACAATCTTGTAAGGGAAGAGAGACCTTTATCCTTTTTCCCTCTGAGGCTGACATGCAGCCCCGAAAGAAAAACAAACTTTGATCTTTTGACACACTGTTTGTTTTAGGTGAGGGGATTGGACACTAATCTTGTGAGTTTCAAAAAAAATCAGAAGAGTGAGCACTGGGGCATCCTGCTATCTCAGTGTCCAAGAGTCCAAGAGATTTTACAACCAGCTCAAGCACCAATACCCTTTAAGAGGTGGTGAAGTAGATAGAGTGCTTACTCTGAAGTCAGGAAGACTCATCATCCTAAGTTCAAATCTGACCTCAGACATTTACCAGCTCTTTGACTCACTTAACCCTATTTGCCTCAGTTTCCTCATTTATTTTATTTTATTTTTTTTTTTTTTTGCTTTTTAGAGGGCAATTGGGGTTAAGTAACTTGCCCAAGGTCACACGGCTAGGTTTTTGTTTGTGTGTGTTAAGTGTCTGAGGCTGGATCCGAACTCAGGTCCTTCTGACTCCAGGGCCAGCGCTCTACTCACTTTGCCACCTAGCCGCCCCGAGTTTCCTCATTTATTAAATGAGCTGCATAGAGAAATGGCAAACTACTTCAATATCCTTGCCAAGAAAACCCCAAATGGGATTGCAGAGATTTGGACAACAACAACAATAACAGAACAACCACATTTGAGATCCAGGGGAGCAGGACTTGAGATAAAAACTTATCCCATCAGTATCAGGATGTGAACTTGGTAGGACCAACATTATATGGGAATTGAGCTAAGAGTGTGTTCAGAGACCAAGGTGGGATAGAGGAGAGTATGCCCCTAAGGTATTAACGTGAAATGTCTGTACTTTTGTTCTTTTGTATGTTCAAAGTAAACACCCCTTTTTAAAAACTAATTGCTGTCAAGTTGTTAAACGGAATTGGAATACTAGTCACTGACATCTAACTGTGAAGGAAACCTAACTAGTGGGGACTCAGGCTGATCACTTTAGATAAAGACACACCCCAAACCTTCAGGGGACTCAGAGAACATCAGAGGAGAGCCGTCTCAGCCTACCTAGGAGACAGTAAATTGGAACATACTTACTGTATTTATATAGTGAGGAAACTCATACTAGGGCCCCTTCCCCTGTAGCCATACTGACTAATGAATCAGTCAAGCATTGTAACTCCTGAGCACAAAAAGAATATTAACTACTCCTGTTTGGGTCCTTTTTGAGTTTACTTATGATTGGTATAATCAGAGGTACCTGGGATCTATTTTTCCTAGATTGGTGAACCATACTGTGTACAAAGTGGAGTAAGCCCAATGTTTAGGATCCACTCAGGTGAGTCTGTATTCTTTGTACAACTAACCAGCCCCTAGATGGATCTCATGTTTAGGACAAAGGGGAAACTGGGTCCATATCATAGACTGGCACACATTCTTGCCATATCATTTTAAAAAATCAAATTACAACTGGAAGAGCATGAGTTGTTTCTTCTTTAAGTCCAAATAGACTGTGATGTTGGAGCAAGTATCTCTTACAGTTCCTATTTCTCAAAGATGAAAGTTGTCAATGAGATCAACAAATGGGAGGAAAGCATTGGTCGATTGGAAATTCAAGGATGTGGGTGGTAACAAAAGTCAATTTCAGGTTATAATTAATACTTATGGAGGGCTAGGCAGTTCCTGCAGTAGGAGCTACCACCACCATCATTAATATTCACATTCACATGGTGGGGATTATTAACCTCATTTTATAAGTGAGGAAACTGAGGTTCAGGTTTCCCATGGTTGCACAGCTTGTGTCACAAATATGACTAAAATCCAGTTCTTTTGACTCCCAGTCCAATACTATAGTCTGTAATGTCTTGTTGAGATACCGTGTCAGCTTTTGCTCCTTCCAGAGTGGATGCTATCTGCTGAACAGTGTGGTATTGCATATTAGGGACCAAAATTTGCTTGCAAGGAGCAAAAAAAAAAAGTGCCCTGTTATTTATAGCTAAAATGTATACGGGGAAGCTCTGTCAGTTTTCTGAATTACTGACAGTTGCAGAAATGTTAATACAAAATCTTTATAAGACTGCCCAGATGTTCAATATTAAACAAGCATCTGTTTTGAATAAAAGACTTTTTTTTTCTTTCTCTCTTCTTTCCCCTCTCCTCCCCCTCCTCTCTCCCCCCCACTCCTTATAGATCGGTGTGCAGGCTGGAGACAATTGTCGTGGCTAGAGTTTTATTTAGCTCTTGAACATGGCTGTCCATAGTGTCAAAAATGCACCAAAAAAATAACCCTAGGAAAGGTTAATAATGGCCTTTCTGGTGTCATATTCTCCACTTTATGTGTTGTGGTAATTATTATCATTAGAGCTGTAAGAATGTCTAGTTATCTTTCTTAATCACACACTATAAAGAAGTGCTTCTGAACACATATCTATTATTTAATCAAAATTTCACAGTTATTGGCATTCATGCTCTACAAGGGCTGTGTTTATTTTCTGTTTGCAAGGGGGAACAGAGCCTCCCAGAAGAGAGGGGGACCTTCGTCCATGCCTACTTTAATCACTGTCATATCATGTGACAATCTGTGCTATTAATATCAGAGACGACTAATACATGTTATTACTTCTTGTTTCCCCTGTACTTTTTGCACTCTAGGAAAGCACTTTTATTAACAAATAAAGGAGAAAAAAATTGCATGATAGCTGAACTCTGCTGCTATGCCTGGAGCATGCCCTGGCTAGGCTAGGCCTCAGGCTTCCAGGATGTGCCATTTCCAGGGCTGATGGGCTGGGGAGGGTCACCAGGGTTAGTCCAAGTGATCTGTGGTGACAATTTTGGGACATCCCTCAAACATAACCCTCAAGAGGCTATTGCTCCTTTGGGAGAAGATAGCTTCAACACTTCAGCTACTTCCTTCTATGGAGAACCATGTGAAGGAAGGTGTTAAAATCATTAGTTGAGGCCACATGCTTGTTTTTGGTCTCCCCCTCCTAGAAGCTGGATTTCTAGGTGGCTAGATGTTCGGTAGATAGAGTGTTAGGCCTAAAGTAAAAAAGACCTAGGTTCAAATCTAGTTTTAGACACTTACTAACTGGGTGACTCAGGGCAAGTTATTTCTCCCCTGTCTGCCTCAGTTTCCACATCTGTAAAATGGGAATGACATTAGTACCTACTTCCCAGAGTTGTGAGGATCCAATGAATAATATTTTAAAGTATTTAGCATAGTGCCTGGTATACACTAAGTGCTATTATTATGTTAGCTATTGTATGTAGGAGCAAAGGCAGTGGATGGTGAGAGTGATTCAAAACTGAGGTTTGGTAGGGCAAGATCAGGGAGAGGATAAGGTCAAGAAAGGAGGGTTTTTCAAGCATAAAGGGGAATGTGTATAAAGTCCTGGAGCTGGGATCTGGAATACCAAGCACAGGTAATAGCTTATTGGATCACAACATCACTAATTTGAAGCTAAAAATTATCTTAGAGGCCATCCAGTCCAGTCACTTCATTTTATAGATGGAGAACTGAATCTTAAAGAGGTTAAGTGATTTTCCCAGTTTGACTAAGGAGTGTGTATAGGGGAGTTTATATAGTTTCCTAGAAAGAGTCACATTTTTGAGTAAAGAAATTATACATTTATATCTGTTCCTTCAGAATAATGTTTTGGTAATTGTGTGGAGGGTGGACTGAAGATGGAGGAGATTGGTTTCTACACATGCCATACAGCTAATATATGAGATGCACTGTGGCAGAGGGGCAAAATCATTAATCTTGAATCAGAAGATTCTTTTTTTTTAAAGCAATTGGGGTGAAGTAACTTGCTCAAGGTTACATGCCAGTTATTTTTGTGTGGGTGTTAAGTATTTGAGGCTGGAACTGATCCTGGGTCCTCCTGACTCCAGGGCCAGTGCTCTTACTCACTGAGCTCCTACCCACCCCCTGAATCAGAAGATTCTTATATTTGAATCTAAGCTTGCTGTTCATGCTTGGACAAATCCTTTACCTCTTAAGACCTCAGTCTGCTTATCTGTAAAATGGGCCTATCTCACAGTGTTGTCAAAAGGATCTTTGGTAAATTCATGCTTTTATCATACAGGTACTCCTTCCATTGACAAACACAGCAACACTTCTCTTCCTCTGAAAATCTTATTTATGATTTGTCATTATTTCTTTTTTAAACTAAATTTTAATTTTTAGTAAACAAAAATCTATTTCCTTTCCCTCTTACCTTCCCTGCTCCAGTTGGAAAAAAAGAAAGAAATCCTCATGACAAATATACATAAACAAACAAAAAAAACCCTCTCATATTAGTCATGTCTAAAAAATATGTCTAAGTCAGGAGGTGGGTAGCATGCTTTAGAATGAGTCATCTGGAATCATGATTGGTCATTACATTTGTGAGAATTCTTAAATCTTTCGAAATTATTTGCCTTGAAAATGTTGTTGTATGAATTGTCCTCACAGTTCTGTTCACTTTACTTTGAATCAGTTCATACAAATTTTCCCATTTCTCAGAAACTGTCTCCTTGATAATTTTTAATAGTTTAATAGTATTACATTACATTACATGCAATAATTTGTCCAGTCATTCTCCAAATAATGGCTGCCTCTTAGTCCCCATGTTATATGTACCTACTTATGATATTACTGAGTAAAAGAGTAGGTACAGGTAGTAGTTTTTTAGGCATAGGTCCAAATTGCTTTTCAAAATGGCTGTACCATATGAGATCTACCAACACTCCATTAGTGAGTCAGTTTTCCCAAAGCCCCTTGAATATTCATAATTTCCTATTTTTGTCAACTTTTTCAATCTTCTAGGCATCTAATAGAAAGTCCAAGTTGCTTCAATCTGCATTTCTCTAATCAGAAAACTAACTTTTTATATCCTTTGCCCATTTATCAATTAGGGAACACAAATTCTTAATTGAACCCAATACATTAGAATCCTTTCTTAAAACAAAAGTATTAGGGGTTCCCTGGTTGTATTTAGCCTTTCTGTTGCATAGTATTGGTCCTTTTCCAGCCATATATGCCTTTGATAATATCTCCTATGCCACTTCTTTGAATTGTTGATGATATATCATTATATAGGATAGGAGGAGCTTCTGGTGAAGATGATGTTTGGAAAGGTCATAGAGGAGCCCCTTTGAGGCACAGACATTCCAGAAAAGTTCTAAAATTGCTCCAGAGGGAAAATTTTTTTTTTAATTAAAGAGAAATAGCAATAACCTCATCCATTGAATCTAATCCTGCAGAGACAGAATGCCAGAAGTCTTCAGGTATTTTGAGTGGAGATAAGAAGGGAGAAAGAAGCTAACACAAATCAAAGCCTAAACTCTGGCCCGTTAGAGCAACAGGAGACAATAGCAGTCACTATGCTTTATGGAGACAGAACTAGGCTATCTATGCTGTCCTAGAGCCTTCTAAGAGGTCTAAAGTCAACATTATAGCAGTTTGCAGTGGAGTTATAGGAAGAGACAAAGTGAGGGCAGCACCAGCATGCTGTGCCAAAGGCATGCTAGGAGATAAAGCCAGTGAAACAAGCAGCTAGCTTATACCTCAGGGTCCCAGGAAGAGGTCTGAAGTCAGAACTATTATTGATGCCATCAGAAGAGAGAGAGAGAGCTATCATCACAATAAGACAGTCCCAGTTCTGGGGTCCTTGCAGGAAGACAATAACCAACCCAATTTATACCATCCAGTGGGAGCCTGTCAGGCCCATAATGGGAGATGGAGTCAGACCATGTTGGAGTTTGTGCAAGGAGAAGGGGAGGAGGGAAGAGGAAAGGAACAAACATTTATTAAGCCTCTCCTATGGGCCAGGCACTGTATTAAATGCTTTACAAATTGTATCTCATTTGGTGCTCACAACAATCATGGGAGATAAATGCTATCATTATCTTGTTTTATAGATAAGGAAACTGAGGCAGAGGTTGACTTGCCCATGGCCACATAGCTAGTAAGTATCTGACACTGGATTTGAACTCAAGCCTTCCTAACTCCAGACTCAGTGCTGTATCCACCATCACTGAGGATAACACCTATTTTGGGCCAACAGGAGACAGATCCAGAAGCTGAGGATTCTTGCAGAGGTTAGGACTTATTCCTAACTAACTGATCCTGAACTACAGTGATAGTGATATCCAGTCTACAGAGAAACCAAGCAAGATTTAATCACATATGCACAAATGCAGGCAAGAATGGACTCTGGCCTTAGCGCAAAGCCCTAATTCAGAATCTAAAGTAACAGATATGAATAAACAGAAAAAAATGCAAAACACTATGAAGAAATACTTTGCATTGAGTAGCCTATGAGGCAAACTCAGAGGAAAAGAGTAAGGTACTCCTTCAGTACTTCATAAGATATAAGCAGAGACTCAGAGAAAAGAATGGCTCAGCTGCACAGATTCTAAGAGTGTCTAGAAGAAATGAGGCAAGCAATTAAAAAATAAAATTATAAGTGGAATTTGAGCTCTTGAGGGAAAAAAGACAGGGAAAATAGATAGCCTAGAAGAAAAGGTGGAAAACTTTGCCTAAGTAAGGAACTCTCTGAAAAAGAGAATGGATCAGACAGATCTCAATGATTCCATGAGGCAAAAAAATATTAAAACAAATTTGACAGATTGAAAAAAAATAAAGAAAATGTAAGCCATTTGCCATCAAAAAAGAACTGACCAGGTGTAATAGTTATGGGATTTGAAGATTTTCCATACCCCTTGAATTTGCTGACATAGCACAGGAAGGGGTGGGGCAAGAGGAAGCCAGAGCCAAGCTAGAGTCAGTGCAGCTACTGGAAGATGGCAGTGGCTGCCAAACTCCTTTTTTTTTGAGCCAGCCAGAAGTTCTGCTAAGGACTCCTGCTAAGGACTGCTAGGGATGGTAACTGCTGGGGGCTGGAGCTGCTGGAAGCAAACTTTGTGGATGCTGAGCAGTTGCTGTAAGGAGAGGAGGACCTTTGTCTGAGGTAGCCTCTTCTGTTTTGAAGGCTTGAGAATGTGGGTGTTTACTGCATTAACTATGTGTGCCAACTCTATAGCTACTGTGATGGCTTTGACTTTCTGGTTTGGGGACTTAGTTTTCTGGTATTTGAATAAATGTTCTAATTTTGTCCCCCATGTAGAGAGCCTATTATATTTTGTGATTAATAACTATATCAGCATATTTATAGTTACTATAGGCATTGTGAATACTGCATTGTTGATACACCTGGACAATAAATAAAGGAAATATAACTTACGATTCATTAAATTTCCTGAAAATTGTGACCAAACAAAAAACCTGGATACCATATTTCAAGAAAGCATTAAAGGAAAGCTACTCAAATTTATTAGAACCTAATATGAAAGTGAAAATAGAAAAAATTGATACCTCCATGAAAGAAACCTCAATCATAGCTAAAATTGAGAGCTTTTAGTCAGAGAAAATACTTCAAATATCTAGAAAGAAAAAGAGTACTTCAAAAATAATTGAAGAAAAATTTAATTGATTTAGGAGAATTATGCAGCAAAATTATAATAATTGGGAGCTTTAATACACACACACACCCTTTGAAACTAGAGAAATCTATCTCTACCTCTAAATAAATATGAAAGCTCAGGACCTGAACTGAGTTTTAGAAAAGTATATATGGGGCAAGCTAGGTGGCGCAGTGAATAGAGAACCATCTGTGGAGTCAGGAGGACCTGAGTTCAAACCTGGCCTCAGACACTTAACACAAAACTAGCCATGTGACCTTGGGCAAGTCACTTAACCCCAATTGCCCTACCTTCCCCCCTCCAAAAAAAGCAAAAAAAAAAAAAGTATATATGACAGATCTCTGTCAAGTACTGAATGAGAATTGAAAGGAACAGCCTCCCCCCCCCATATATATATATATATATATGTATGTATAATGTTCAGGAGATCTTTCAAAAAATTAATCATGTGCTATAGAATTAAAACCTCATAAACAAAGAGAATATTAAGTATATCTTTTACTGATGACAACATAAACATAGTAATTAATGAAGAACATTTGAAACAGATTCAAATTTAAATGCTAACTAAATAATTTAATCAGACAGAATTAGTGAGTTAAAGAAAAAGCATAGAAAATGATTACACTTAAGGAAAATGACAACAATTGAGATAGTATACCAAAACTTTTGAGATGGATCTGAAGCAGTATGTCGGTAAAATTTAATAGAAAAAGAATATATCAATGAATTAGAAAAGCAACTAAAATTTGGAAAAGCAACAAATAAAAAAATCCCAACTAAATACAAAATAGATACTCTGAAGTCAATGAAGAGATAAACAAAATTTTTAAAAAATGATTGAATTGATAATTAAACCTAGGTGTTGGTTGCTTTAAGAAAAACTTGATAAATAGACAAATTGTCAACTAGTCTGTCTTTAAAAAGAGGGAGAAGAAAATCAATTTGCCAATATGAAAAAGAAAAAAGAACTCAAGAAATGAAGGGAAATAAATTATTGGTCTAATTATATGCCCACAAAAATGATTACAAATTGAGTGAATGATTATTTATAAAAATATACATTTCCCAAGTCACTAGAAAAATAAGTAACTTAAATGACCTAAGCTAAAAATAAAGAAATTAAATAAGCCATTAAAAAACTACCCAAGAAAAAGAAAAAAAAACCCTATAAAACCAGATGGATTTTCAAATGAATTCTATCACACTTTCAAAGAACAATTAACTCCAATTATATGTAAACTAGAAAAACAGGGAAATATAACACCTGGATGAACTCTACCTATGAGATAAATATTCTGATATCTAACCTAGGGAGGGATGTCAGAGAAAGAAAAATATAGACTGATATTTCTAATGAATATTGTTGCAAAAATGTTGAATTAAATATTGTATTGGCAAATATTCTACAACTTCATGTTAAAAATGATAGTATATTAATTTACTTAAATGTCCCTAGAGATTTAATTAAAAATTAATAACTATCAATAACTTTAATTAAGAACAAGACATAAAATAAGCCATCTGCAAAAGTCACCAACAGGCATATTATATATATATATATAGTCTGTGTGTGTGTGTGTGATTCTTATTACTATTATTAACAAGACTCAGCAGAAAGAGATATCAGAAGAAATTCCATTTAAAATTTCTATAAATATAGAAATTATTTGGTATTCCACTTGCCAAGACACACAGAAGTTATATAAATACAACTGCAAAGTACTATTTACAGAAATGGAGAGACAAATAATTAGAGAGGAATTAATTCCTCATGATTGGGTCATACTACTATAATCAAAATGGCAATACTAGCTAAATTAATTTAGATTCAGTGCCATACCAATCAAACAACCAAAGGATTACTTTATAGTGCTACATAAGATTATAACAAAATTCACCTAGAGGGATAAAAAAAAATCAAGAATATATATACTTTTTTGCAGGGTGGAAGCCAATTTAATTGAGGGAGATTTTTAATATTCATAATTTGGTGTAATTGGTTCAATGTTACCTTCAAACAGGAAGGAAGGAAGGTAGTGAGGGGAGGGAGGAAGGAAAGAAGGAAGGAATAAAAGAAGAAAAGAATGAGCGAGGAAAGAAAGGAAGAACAGGGATAATTATTTAACATTACTATTTATGTGGTACTGTGTTAAATACTTTAAAAAGATTAACTGACTCAATACTAAGAATAAAGCAGGGAGCATTTAAAAATTTTCATCATGAATAGAAATTCTTTCTTTTGTTTGAACTCAGTACAAGACATCCTTCAAAGAAATCAGAAATTACCTTAGGTAAATATTGGAAAAGACCATTGAAGAGTAGAGCAGTTGCCTTACTATTCCTGTTGCTCTTGCTAAATTGACAAATGCTCATTAATATTGTTGTCTGGGAAGTTTAGAATGCCCCAAAAGAGTAAGTGGAGAATGATATTGAAATCAATACTTAGAAAGGAAACTCAAAGAAAATGGCTAATTCTGTTGTGAGAAGCATTTGAAAATTGCGTATATATGATGAGGAACAAATGAGATAATGTTTGTGTTGTGAAGTAGTACTTTTTTATGTTTAAAAATATTTACTATGTACTAGGCACTGTACTTATGGCTAGGGATACAAAAAAAATAAAAAAAATAGTCCCTGCCCACAAGGAGTTTGCATTATTTTTTTAATCTTTAAATTTATTTTAAACATTCATTTAAAACATATTTTGAGGGACAGCTAGATAGTGCAATGAGTAGAGAGCCGGCCCTGGAGTCAGAAGGACATGAGTTTGGTTCCGGCCTCAGACACTTATCACACATAAACAAAAAACGTAGCCGTGTGACCTTGGGCAAGTTACTTAACCCCAATTGCCCTCCAAATATATATAATAGAAAGAAAGATTTGGAGCTCAATATATATATTGAGCTCCAAATCTTTCTTTCCCTCCCTTTCAAACATTCCTCACTCATTGAGAAGGTGAACAATAAAATTCAATTACACATATGAAGTTATGTAAAACATATTTCCACAATAGCCACATTGAAAAAGACCAAACCCCAACCAAAACAAAAAACAGGAAACACAAAGAAAGGAAAAAATATGCTTCCATTTCTACTCTGAGTTCATCAATTCTCTCTCTGGAGGTGGATAACATTTTTCATCATGGATCCTTTGGAATTATCATGGATTATCATCTTAATCAGAGTACCTAAATCTTTCACAGTTGCTTATCTTTACAATATTGCTGTTACAGTGTGCAGTGTTCTCCTGGTTCTGTTCACTTCACTTTGCATCAGTTCATATGTCTTTCCAGGTTTTTCTGAAACCCTCCTACTTATCATTTCTTATAGTGCAATAGTATTCCATCACAATCATATACTATGATTTTTTTTAGTCATTCCCCAATTGAAAGGCATCTCCTCAATTTCTATTTCTTTGCCACCACAAAAAGAGGTACTATAAATATTTTTGTACAGATAGGTTCTTTTCCCTTTTATTTGGTCCTAGACCTACAAGTGGTATTACTGGGTGAAAGGATATATACAATTTTGTAGGTTTTGGGGTATAGTTCTATGTAACTAGAATGGTTAGACTAGTTCACAACTCCATCAACAATGCCTTAGTGATCCAGTTTTCCCATATACCCTCTAGAATTTGTCATTGTCTTCTTTTTCTGTCATTAGCCAATCTTATAGGTGTGAGGTAGTCTCTCAATTTTGTTTTTATTTGCATTTCTCTAATCAACAGTTATTTAGAGCATTTTTTCATATGACTATAGATAGCTTTGATTTCTTCTTCTGAAAACTGCCTGTTCATATCTTTTGACCATTTATCAAGTGGGGAATGACTCTTATTTTTATAAATTTGGTCAAGTTCCCTATATATTTGAGAAATGAGGCCTTTATCCAAGAAACTTGTAAAAAATTTCCTCATTTTTCTGTTTTCCTTCTGATTTTGACTGCATTAGTTTTGTTTGTACAAAAGCTTTTTAATTTCATATAATCAAAATTATCTATTTTACCTTCCGTAATGCCCTCTACCTTTTGTTTGGTCATAAATTATTTCCTTATCTATAGATATGGTAATAAATTTTTGCACGCTTCTGTAATTTCCTTTGATATCACCCTTTATGTCTAAATCATTTATACATTCTTACTTTTTCTTGGTATACTGTGTGAATTGTTGGTCTATTCCTAATTTCTGCTAAACTATTATCCAATTTTCTGAGTAATTTTTTTTTTCAAATGGTGAGTTTTTACTGCCAAAGCTTCAGGTTTATCAAACACTAGATTATGATGGTAATTTACTACTGTGTATTGTGTACCTAATCTATTCCACTCATCCACCACTATTTCTTAGCCATCACCATGTTGCTTTGATGATTTATGCTTTGTAATATAGTTTGATATCTGGAGCTACTAAGCTACCTTCCTTTCCATTTTTTCACTGATCCCCTTGGTATTCTTGACCTTTTGTTCTTCCAGATTAATTTTATTATTTTTTCTAGCTCTATAAAATAATTCCTTGGTAGTCTGACTGGTATGGTATGGAATAAGTAAATTAACTTAACTAGAATGATAATTTTTATTATATTGGTCTGGCCTACCCAGGAATGATTGATATTTCTCCAGTTGTTTAGATCTGTCTTTATTTGCATGAAAAATGTTTTGTAATTGTGTTCCTATAATCCCTGGGTTTGTCTTGGAAGGTAGATTCCCAAGTATTTTATATTGTCTGCAATGATTTTAGACAAACTTCTCTTTCTATCTCATCCTGCTGGGTTTTGTTGGTAGTATATAGAAATGCTGATGATTTATGTGGGTTTATTTTATACCCTGCAACTTTGCTGAAGCTATTAATGCCTTCAACTAATTTTTAACAGATTTTCTAAGAATACTATCATATCATCTGCAAAGATTGATGGTTTTGTTTCCTCATTGCTTATTTTTATTCCTTCAATTTCTTTTTCCTTGTCTTATTTCTATAGCTAGCATTTCTAGTACAATGTTGATAATAGTGGTCATAATGAACATCCTTGATTCACCCTTGAACTTATTGGGAAGATTTCTAGATTATCCCCATTACAAATAATGTTTGCTCTTAGTTTTAACTAGATACTACTTATTATTTTAAGAAAGGCTCCATTTATTTCCATACTTTCTAGTGGTTTTTGATAGGCCTAGTTGTATTTTGTCAAATGCTTTTATTGAATCTATTATGTTTTAAAAATTTCTATAGTTAATTATGCTGATAGTTTTCTAATATTCAACCAGCCCTGCATTCCTAGTATAAATCCCATCTAGTCATAGTGTATGATTTTTATGATATATTATTGTAATCTCCTTGTTAGTATTTTATTTTAAAAACTTACATCAATATTTATTAAGGAATTGGCCTATGCTTGTCTTTTTCTGTTTTTCTCTTTCTCTGGTTTTGATATCAACCATATTTGTATCATAAAAGGAATTTACCTATTTTTTAAAAAGCTTATATGGTATTGGGATTAATTTTCCTTAAATATTTGATAGAATTCACTTGTGAATCCATCTGGTCGTGGAAATTTTTTAGGGAGCTCATTTATGGTTTGTTCAATTTCTTTTTTTCTAAAATGGGGTTATTTAAGTATTCTATTTCTTTTTCTGTTACTCTAAGCAATTTATATTTTTGTAAATATTCATCCACTTCACTTAGATTGTCAGTTTTAGTGGCATATAATTGGGCAAATTAACTCCTAAAAATTGCTTTAGTTTTATCTTCATTGGTGATGAATTCACCCTTTTCATTATTGATACTGACAATTTGGTTTTTCCATTATTTTTCTTGAATCAAGTTAACTAATGATTTATTTATTTTGCTTTTTTTCCATAAAACTAACTCCTAGTTTTATTTATTATTAGTTCAAATTTTTTTAACTTTCAGTATTTTAATATCAATATCTCCTTTTATTTTTAGGATTTCCATTTAATTTTTAATTATGGGTTTTTAATCTATTCTTTTTATAGTGTTTTTTTCTAGTTTCAAGACTAATTAATTGATATACTCTTTCTATCCTTTTTGATGTATGTGTTTAAAGATATAAACTTTCCCCCAAGTATTATTTTGACCACATCCCACAAATTTCTGTATGTTGTCATTATCTTCAATGAAATCATTGATTCTATGATTTATTCTTCAATTCACTCATTCTTTAGCATTATTTAGCTTTCAGTTAATTTTTAATCTGTATTTTTCCATTTCCCTCTATCAAATGTAATTTTTATTGTATTATGGTTTGAAAAGGATATATTTAATATTTCAACTTTTCTATATTTGTTTGTGAAGTTTTAATGCCCTATTATATGGTGAATTTTTGTAAAGATGCTATGTCCGACTGAGAAAAAGGTATAAGCCTTTCTATTCCCATTTTATTTTCTCCAGAGGTCTATCATATCTAACTTTTTTTTTTTTAGAGCAGTTGGGGTTAAGTAACTTGCTCAAGGTTACACGGCTAGTCATTATTTATGTGTGGGTGCTCATTTTCTGAGGCCAGATTCGATCCCGGGTCATCCCCACTCTGAGGCCAGTGCTCTTACTCACTGTGCCACATAGCTGCCCCATATCTAACTTTTCTAAAATTATATTAATCTCCCTAAATTTTTTCTTGATAATTTTCTGGGTTAGATTTATCTAGCTCTGAGAGGAGAAAATTGAGGTCCCTCTGAGTATAGATTTACTATTTCCTCCTATACTTCATTTAACTTTTCCTTTAAGAATGGGATTGTGTGCCATTTGGTGTGTGTGTGTGTGTGTGTGTGTGTTTAGTATTGATATTACTTTATTGACTATCATACCTTTGGCAAGATGTGGTTTCCCTGCTTATTTCTCTTTTAATCTCTTTGATTTTATTTTTTCTTTTGCTTTGTCTGAGATTATGACTGCTACCCTGCCTTTTTTTACTGCACCTGAAGTATAATAGATTTTACTCCAGCTCCTAACTCTCTCTGTTTGTCTCTGTTTCAAGTATGTTTCTTGTGAGCAACATACTGTTAGATTCTGGTTTCTAAACCATTAATCCACCTTCTGTCCTTTTATGGGTGAATTCATTACATTCATATTCATAGTTATGATTGCCAACTGTGCATTTCCCTCCATCCTATTTTCTTCTGTTCTCTCTCTCTCTCTCTCTCTCTCTCTCTCTCTCTCTCTCTCTCTCTCTCTCTCCTTCTCTCTCCCTCTCTCTCCCCCTCCTATCCCTCTTCAAAAGTCTGTTTTTCAGGAGATGGATCCAAGATGGCAGAGAGTAATGAGGAAGCTGCCTAAACTCTCTCCCCAGTTTCTCTCAGAAAAAAAAACAACATTAAATTAAACCTATAAAAGAATTCTGAAGCAACAAAATCCACAAAAAGACAGTATGAAACAATTTTCTGCCCAAGAGAACTTAGAAGGATTTTAGGAAAAGTATGTCTCACTTGGCTATAAAGGGAGCAGAGCCCAATACAGATAGTGTCCAGGTAAGTCAACAGGAGGCTCTTAGCCACAGTACATTTCAGTAACTGAGATTTTGTGGTCCTGGTTCAGCAGGCCAGTGACATAACTGGCCAGTTATGAGGCCTCCAGCCCTAGGACAACAGGCAGATTGCGAGCCCCAGAACCCAGGGCACAACAGGTGCAACTGTTAGGCTAGGCCAGCCCAACACAGTGGGCAAGGCAACAGTATCTCAGACCCTGGAGCAGAAAACCAGTGGCCAGGCCCTTGGCCCCCAGAATGAGAAACTTGAGAAAATGCCCTCTGTGTCCTAGGAGCAAAGTTCAACTTTAAAAAATTATCAAAAACCATAAAAGAGCCTAACCATAGACAGCTACTATGGTAGCAGGGAAGATCCAAACACAAACTGAGAAGAAGACAACAATATCATAATGTTTACATATAAAACTTCAAGGGGGAATATGAATTGATCTCAAGCCCAAAAAAGCCTTCTTATAAGAGCTCAAAAAATTTTAAAAATCATATAAGAGAGGTAGAAGAAAAATTGGGAGAAGAAATGAGAAGTATACAAAAAAGAGTCAACAGCTTGAAAAGGGAAGAATAAAAATTGATCAAAGAAAACAATTCTTAAAAAAAAAAAACAGTTGGGGCAACTAGGTGGTGCAGTGAATAGAGCACTGGCCCTGGAGTCAGGAGAACCTGAGTTCAAATCCGGCCTCAGACACTTAACACAAAACTAGCCATGTGACCTTGGGCAAGTCACTTAACCCCAATTGCCCTACCTTCCCCACTCAAAAAAAAAAAATACAGTTGGCCAAATGGGGAAAAAAATCCACAAAAGAAAACAACTCCTTAGAAAGTAGAATTGGCCAAATGGAAAAGAAAGTACAAAAACTAACCGAAGAAAATAATTCCTTAAAAATTTGAATTGGGCAAGTGGAAGCTAATGACTCATAAGATATCAAGAATCAAACAAAACCAAAAGAATGAAAAAATAGAAGAAAATATAAAATGCTTCATTGAAAAAAACAACTGACCTGGAAAATAAATCCAGGACAGATGATTTAAGAATTATTGGTCTAACTGAAAGCCATGATCAAAAAAAGAACTTGAACCACATCTTTCAGGAAATTATCAAGGAAAACTGCTCTGATATCCTAGAACCAGAGGCTAAAATAGTGATTGAAAGAATCCACCGATTACCTTTTTCAAATTCCCAAAATGAAAGCTCCAAGGAATATTGTAGCCAAAATCCAGAATTATCAGGTCAAGGAGAAAATGCTACAAACAGCAAGAAAGAAACAATTCAAATATCAAGGAGCCATAGTCAGCATTACATGGGGCTTAGCAGCTTCTACATTAAAGGATCAGAGGGCTTAGAATATGATATTCATGAGGCAAAAGAACTTGGATTATAACCAGGAAACAACTACCCAGCAAAATTGAGCACAATCTTTCAGGGGAAAGGATGGATATTCAATAAAATAGGGGACTTTAAAACTTTCCTGATGAAAAGACCAGAGCTGAACAGAAAATTCAACCTTCAAATACAAGATTCAAGATTCAAAGATAGCATAAAAAGGTAATCAGGAAAGAAAAAAATGTTATTCAATAAAGTTAAATTGTTTACATCCCTACATGGGAAAATACTTGTAATTCTTGGGAACTATATCTCTACTAGGGAAGTTAGAAGGGTTTATACAGGTATGGGTATAAGTTGATTTTGATCTGATACAAAAACATTTAAGAGGTAAAAAAAAGTTTGTACTGGGAAAAAAGAAAAGAGGCAGGGGAAATGTGATGAATTATATCACATGAAGAGGCACAAAAAACCTATTAAAGGAAAAGGAAAAGAAGCTGGAGTCTTTGGGTTTATCAAACAGAAGATTACTATAGTCATTTGCTACTGTGTCTTGTGTGCTAATATAACAAAAATTATATTCTTCCTAAATTAAATTACTTATTTGTGCCATGCCAATTGAACCAAAATTATTTTATAGAGCTAGAAAAAATAATAACAAAATTCATCTGGAATATAAAGAATATCAAAGGAATTAATGAAAATGCAAAGGAAGGTGGCTTAGCTATACTAGATTTAAAACTATATTTAAAACTATATCATAACACAGTAATCCTCAAAACTATTTGGTACTGGCTAAGAAATAGAGTGGTGGATCAGTGGAATAGGTTAGGTGCAAAAATTCACAATGGAAAATGACTATAGTAACCTACTGTTTGATAAACCCCAAAACTCCAGCTTCTGGAACTCACTATCTGATAAAAACTGTTGGGAAAACTGGAAAAAATAATATGGCATCAACTAAACATAAACCAACATCTCATACTGTATACAAAGAGAGGGCCAAAATGAGTACATGATTTAGGTGAAATCATAAGCAAATTAGGAGAGCAAGAAATAGTTTACCTATCAGATCTATGGAGAATGGAAGAATTTATGACCAACAAGAGATAGAGAACATTATGAAATGCAAAATGAATAATTTTGATTACATGAAATTAAAAAGTTTTTGCACAAAGCCAAAGCAACCAAGATTAGAAGGAAATAGAAAAGCTGTGAAATAATTTTATAAGGCAGTATTTCTGATAAATACCTCATTTCTCAAATATATAGAGAACTAAGTCAAATTTATAAAGAAAACAAGTCATTCCCCAATTGATAAATGGTCAAAGGATATGAATAGGCAGTTTTCAGATGAAATTATATAACATATCTATATTTATAGTCATATGAAAGAATGCTCTAAATCACTATTGATTAGAGAAATGCAAGTTAAAACAATTCTGAGGTAAGACATCATACCTATTGGCTAATACGACAAAAAAGGAAAATGATAAATGTTAGAGATGATATGGGAAAATCGGAAGACTAATGCATTGATGGTGGAGTTGTGTACTAATCCAGCCATTCTGGAGAGTAATTTAGAACTATGCCCAAAGAGATATTAAACTGTGCATACTATTTGACTCAGCAATACCACTACTAGGTCTGTATCCCAAAGAGATTATAAAAAGGGGAAAAGGACCCACATTTAACAAAAAATTTATAGCAGATCTTTATGTGGTGGCCAAGAAATAGAAATTGAGGTACCATCAGTTGGGGAATAGCTGAACAATATAACACAATAGCTGTGTTATATGAATGTAATAAAATATTATTATGCTATAAGAAATGATGAGCAGGTGGATTTCAGAAAAACCTGGAAAGACTTACATGAACTGATGCTGAGTAAAGTGAGAAGAACCAAGAAAATATCATACATAGTAACAGCAACATTGTGTGATGATCAACTATGATGCACTTAAGTCTCCTCAGCAATGCAATGATCCAAGACAATTTCAGAAGATTTGTGATGTAAAATGTTATCCACATGCAGAGAAAGAACTATGGAGCCTGAATGCATATTGAAGTATACTATTTTCACTTTTGTTTTTTCTTTCTCATGGTCTTTCCCTTTTGTTCTGATTCTTCTTTCACAACATGACTAGTGTGGAAATATGATTAATACAGTTGTGCATGTATAACCTATATTGTATTGCATGCTATCTTGGGAACCGAGGAGATAAAGGAGTGGGGGAGAAAAATTTGGAACTCAAAATCTTATAAAGGTGAAAACTAAAAACTCTCTTGACATATAACTGGAAAAAAAAATACTATTAGGTAGAAAAAAGGTTGTTTTACCTCTGACCATTGCCCTTTACCAACCCTTTCTTTTATCTCCTCCCCTTCCTGCCTCTCTGATTGGTAAGATAGTTTGCTATATCCAATTGTGTGTGTGTGTGTGTGTGTGTGTGTGTGTGTGTGTGTGTATTGTTTCTTTGAACAAACTCAGATAAGAGTGAGGTTCAATTTCACACCTCCTCATCATTTCTCCCTCTACCTGCCTCTTTTATGTAAATTTTCCCCTTTCCTACATTCCCTTCTTTTAGTGCATCCCCTTTTTTCATTCATCCATTTTTTTTAAAAAAGCAATTGGGGTTAAGTAACTTGCTCAAGGTTACACGGCCAGTCATTATTTATGTATGGGTGCTAATTTTCTGAGGCCAGAACCGATCCCGGGTCCTCCTGACTCCAGGGCTGGTGCTCTTACTCACTGCACCACCTAGCCACTCCTAATCCATCCATTTTCTTTTTAGGTTATCCCAACATTATTGCCTCACTCCTGTGTCTTCTGTGTACGTAGACTCCTTCTAACTGCCCTAATAATGATAAAGTTCTTAGGAGTTATATGTACCATCTTCCCATATAACATTGTAAATAATTTAACCTTTTAACTCCCTTATATTTTTTCTTTCATGTTTACTTTTTTCTTTCTTTCTTTCTTTCTTTTTTTTTTTGAGAGCAATTGGGGTTAAGTAACTTGCCCAAGGTCACACGGCTAGGTTTTTGTTTGTGTGTGTTAAGTGTCTGAGGCCAGATCCGAACTCAGGTCTTTCTGACTTCAGGGCCAGCGCTCTACTCACTGTGCCACCTAGCCACCCCCTGATGTTTACTTTTTAATGTCTTGAGTCTTGTATTTGAAAGTCACATTTTCTATTTATTTCTGGTCTTTTCATCATGAATGCTTGAAAGCCCTCTGTTTCATTAAGTATTCATTTCCCTCCTGAAGTATTATACTCAGTTTTTCTGGGCAGATAATTCTTGTTTGTAATCCTAGGTCTTTTACCTTCCAGAAACCATATTCTAAGCCCTCCATTTCTTTAATGTGGTACCTGCTAAATCTTGTGAGGTCTCAACTGTGGCTCCATGACATTTGAATTGTTCCTTTCTGGCTGCTTGAAATATTTTCTTTTTGGCCTCAGAGTTCTGGAATTTGCTATAATATTCCTGGGATTTTTCATTTTGGAATCTCTTTCAGGAGATGACTGATTACCCTCTGGTTCTAGGATATTGGGACAGATTTCTTTTATAATTTCTTATAATATGATGACTGGGTTCTTTCTTTGATCTTGGCTTTCAGGTACTCCAATAATTCTTAAATTATCTCTCCTTGATCTATTTTCCATGCCAATTATTTTTCCTGATGAGATTTTTCACATTTTCTTCTTTTTTCATTCTTTTGGTTTGTTTTATTGTTTCTTGATGTTTCATGGAATCCTTAACTTCTACTTCCTTAATTCTTGAGGAATCTTCAGTGAGCTTATATTCCTCTTTTCTCATTTGGTCAATTATGCTTTTTAAGCAGTTTTTTTTTTTCATCAGTGAAATTTGTACTTTTTTTTCATTTGCTCAATTTAAATTTTTTAAAGTGTTATTTTCTGTAATATTTTTGTGCCTCTTTTACCATGCTGTTAATTGTCTTTTCATAATTCATCACTCTCATTTATTTCCCCAATTTTTCTTCTACAACACTTATTTAATTTTAAAAATAATTTTTTTAGCTCTTAAGGGAATTCTTCTTGAATTTGTGTCCAGTTCACATTTTTTCCTCTTTGAGGCTTTGCTTGTAGCAGTTTTAAAACCCCTGTTCCTATTCTGAGTTTGTGTCTTGGTATTCCCTGTAACCATAGTAGATTTTTATGTTTAGGTTCTTATTTGTGTTTGCTCATTTCTGCCTCCCCTCCCCCCAAGTCTATTTCTTGATTTTGAACTTCATGCTAAAGTTAAGCTGTGACACTGGGATGGGTGTGTACACTGTCACAAGCTTCAGGTTTTTTTTTTTTCCACTGATGCTTTTAGAGCTTGTTCTGGTGGTTTGGAATTTTTTAGTGCTCCCAAGGTGGTGTGATCTGAGGGAAGGTATGTTCACTGCTCTTCTGGTTTGGGCTCTGATGCTTACACAGAAAGGACCCCTGATCCCTTGGGACAGCTTAGCATCCATTATCCCTTGTAATTGAAAGTGTTGCTGCTTCTCAGGGCCTCTGCTTCTTTGTGACTAAAAATATTCCATTTTACCCTGGAACTGTGACCTGGAAGTGGGTATGGTAATGGGGTTTCCAAACAGTTCCCTGTCTTATGCTAGTGTTAGCATAAGGGTCCCCTGTAATCTCTTTTTGATGTGTTGCCAGATTCCCTTACTATTTCTGGCTTGAGAGCTCCTCAAAGCTACTTTTACCACCTCTAAGGCCCACAGCTGGTGTTGCTTTCAAGTGGGCTGTGGGCCAGCACCCACTCTCCTTCTGACCTCTTAAGTTTTCTTAGACTGGAAAAATCTCACTCTAACTTTTATTGGCATGCCATAATTTTATTTGAGGAATTATTTTAAAGTTGTTTGGAGGTGAATGTTTGGAGAGATTGTCTGCTTTCCTCTACTTTGTGATCTTTGCTCACTAGTATATAAGTTTTATCTGTAACTATTCTATTCAGATAATATATATCTGTGATTATTGGCAGAATCTTGAGGGAATGGGAAATTAGAACATATTTCTGATGAAGGGGGAGCAAAAACTCCAGAAGACAGGACATTTGATTGAGGAGAGAGCAAGTGTGAAATCCCACAGTACATGACTAAAAATAATTGGGGATGTAGAAGGAGAAGGAAGACATGGAAAGAAGAGGTGGGGTTTACTGAGGATAAATTTTGTTATCGAACAATTCCCTCAATGCTCAGTGTTGGGGAGGGGAGGGAGTCAGTGCAACGTTTTACAAAAAGGCTTTCCTTTGAGCCATACCTACTCTGATAAACTACTGAAAACAGGAAAAACTGGTAAAGCTGAAAGGTGTCTTAAATATTAGATTACCAACAACTGCATTTTATGGATGAGGACTCTGAGGTATAGAGAGATAAGGTCACTTGCTCCAATTTACACATCGAATTATAGGCAAATCTATGACTAGAAATCAAGTATTCTGATTCCCCAGTCCAGTGCCTTTCCAAGTATCCCCCAATTGTTGAAATATTTCAGATGAAAGGCAGATATTTTTGCTCATAATTATCTAGATAACGGTCTTCTTGCTTTATTTTCTGTATAAAGACACCTTTTTTTTCTGTCAAATCTTTATTGGGTAAGTGGGGAAGGTTGGCAGAGTCCAGTTTAGTCCTTCTTGGCAGCAGCCTTCCTCATGGCAGCTAGGACATTGCTGAACTCCTCTCTTCCTCTTGGCTCGGATGTGAGTTCCCACTCTTTTTTTGATGAACTTAAGGGCTTGCTTATCCTTGAAGGCTTTTAACAATTCCATGGCCCACCTTTCATAAGCGGCAAATCCACATACCTCCCGGATCATATCTCTCACAAACTTTGTGTGTTTGGTCAAGCGCCCATGGCGGCAGCAGTGTCTCAGCTTCGAAACGTTTTTCATAACCTTGTGGCCCTTGTTGAGGCCCACGGCCATGGGGTACCGGATAGCCATGGCTGCGGCATGTAGCCCCAGTGGCAGCCACAGCAGAAGGGAGGAGAGAGCATTGAACCTAAAGACACCCTTGAAGAAAAGCAAACCCCAAATTTTAAAGAATAAATCATAATTTATTGATTCATATTTGTATTCAGAGAACACATAGTTCTCTGAATACAAATGCTTTGCTTGATGTGAATGCAATTATAATGACCTTTAGTCTATACCCGTTGGACAATGTCTTTTCCTCCATTGGTTTTTCCATACTAAAAGGGAACTACAAGATGCTCTAGGGGTTTGAGGTTTAGAAACAAAGTCTCTATTTTGCATTTCTCATCCCACTGGCAAGTTCAGAATGGAGGAATTTTGAAATGTTTGGAAAAGATCTTGAAATGTACTGATTCACTCAGTTTTATTTTTTAAGTTAGACTGTTCACTCAATCTACCTCATCTTTATAATTTTTTAATGAACTAAAGAAAAATGATCAAATTGTGATGTGAGGCAAAGAGAAAACTAAGTGGAGACCACATATTTTTGCTTCAGTGACACTAGGAATGAAAAAACAAACTCCACTCAATATGAAGATATAGCTTGATCCCCATGTCTCCACCTACCCAATCTTTCATACTGAAGAGTGCACTCATCCCTTGATTGCTTCCCATTTCTCAAGCCTCACTTCTCTTTCTCATTCTTCTCCCAATGTTTCAAGCACTACCTCCCAACTGTCAACATGTAAAAAATTCTTAATGATGCAAACTCAGGTTACCATGGCAACTAATTTCCTTGTCTAGGTGCTAGCAGACCTACTGTCTGGGCTGCCAGTGAAATTTAGAATAACTTCTCTTTTCTTTTAAAATTAAGGAACTTGTTCAAAGTGTTCCACTGTGTGTTCCTCTGCTCTCCAAAGAACAATTCTTTCAAACTCTGAAATATCAAGTTCCTGCAATTCTTGATGCCTTTTATGGTTTCCTTTCCCACCAGCATATAATACTAGCTTAGCACTGATATAGTATTTTAAGGTTCACAAAACTCTTTACCCATGTTATCACTTTTGATCCTCACAATAACCTTAAAAGGTAGGTACTCTTATTAGGCCCATTTTACAGAGCAGGAAATTGAGGATTTAAGTTACTTGCTTAAGGTCACACAGTTGACTAGGAAGTAATTCAGGGAGAAATTGAACTCAGGTCTTCCTAACTCCATGTCTAGCTCTCTACCTTTTATATGCACCTTTGCCCCTGGAAAAATAAAAATGATACTTTATTTCTCATTTGCTAGCATGTCAAATGTTTTCTATGAAACTTAGTCGTGTTTGCTAGGATATTTCCCTTCCTCCATCAGCTGCTTTTGGTTTTCAATTCTTGTTTTTTATTAGATTTCTTTCTTGGCTCTGGATAAAAGTTATTGTGAGAGTTTCTCCCTTTGAGTTATGAAATTGAAATGAGAGCATAGGAGTGAAACTCTAGAGTCCTGATTGTCACCAAACTGGGCATTAAACTTGGACAATGTCTTTTTATCATACTAGAACTCAATCTTTTCATTTATAAAATTAAAGATTTAGGCAAGGTGATCTCTCCTAGCCCTGAAATTCTATGTTATATGATTCCAGGGTAATTTTTATCTCTGACATTCTCTGTTGTGTGACCACAGTGGTCTTTCCAGATCTCAGATTCTAGTTTCTATGATTCCAAAGTCACTTCCAGCTCTTATGTTTTATGTGCTGTGTTCACTGGTCCTTTTCCAGGTTTGGTATTTCTTTTTTTTTTTCAGGTTTGGTATTTCATGACATATAACTATAAGGATCCTCCCAGTTCTAAAATTCTATGCACTATACTATAATTTACTTTCCAGATCAGAAATTCTATGTTTTATGCATAGAGTCTATATAAATGGCTTTCTGTGAAATAATGAGTTCTCCATCACTGGAGTTGTTTCAATAGAGCTTCATTTACCAACTGGGAACTCGGTTTAAGAAAGTTCTCTTGATGTTAGGAACATCACCAGTATATCATGCCAGAAAAATCATACTGGGTAACCTGACCAAAAATCAAGACAAATAGAACTCAGTGGTATCAATAAGAACATAGTCCAGTAAACTAAGAGGTCCAAGCTAACATGAAATAAGGAAAGATGGGTGGGAGTTGGGATAACTCAGTGATTATTTGATATCCATGTGCTTTAGGAAATGTCAACTTGGCAGCCATGTGTAGAATGAGTTGGATAAAGGAGAGATGAGAAGCAGAAGACCCTATTAGGAAGCTATGGCAATAGTCTTGGTAAGAGATGAGGACTTTCACATTTTTTTCTCCTTCAGTTCAAGTCTTTATCCTACTCCTTCTTACATACCAATTTCTCTTAAGAAGACCAGAAGTAGACAACTATTGCATTTCTGTGTGTTTTTCCTACAGGCCAAAGATCCCCAGGTCTTTCAGCCAATCTTTGTTGGAATGGGAATTGTTTTCCTTATAAGCTTGAAATGCAGTGATCTTCATGATGGAAGATGAACTACAGTTAGGGACCAAGTAGAAGTAGTATGTATTAACACAGAGTTTTATAAATTGGTTTCTCAGACATGAACCAACTCACTGTTATGGGAATGGGAATCTAAGATCTTCCCTGCCCCTAGGCCCTTTGATAGGCTTAAGTGACTCTGAGAACCTTCCTTGATTTGAAAATATACTCTGCCCCCTAATAGGCTTAATGTGGTCACCTGGACCCTGTGGTGGGAGGCTTGTTTTTCAGGAATCCCCACACCTTGATATTTTGTGATTGGGCAGTAGGTCAAGAGGGTTGTGACAATCTCTGAGCCAGGAGAAGGCTACATATGCCCTAATGTGAGATTTTGCTTTGGGGTTCACTTTGAGAAGAGTTGTGTGATTTTACCAGACAAGACTCTAGGCAGCCGTTGAGCCCCCGAACTTTGAAAACCCAGAGATTGGTGCTTCCCTCTCTGGTAACTGATTGGGTATGGATTTAATGGTCAGACAATGGGAAGCCTGTCTGCTGATATTTCTCTGTATTTGTTGTCTGCTTGTAACCTCTGTATTCTCTGAAATTTGGGGTGCTGACCTTTTCCCCCCTGAACTCAGTAAATGACATATGTTTGATTAAAGCAAGATTGTTAACCCATTTTGAGTTGCTTTCCTTTAGAAAAGCAGATCTAGGAACCTGTTTTGGCAGCCACCCTGGGTATGCTAGGGTGCTTGCTGCTACACTCACTCAAAATTCTGTAAAATATTTTGCCTTTTGTCAGAACGCTGGAGAACATTTGGGGATAAAGAGATGACACCCTCAATTGTCCTTCCTATTCTATTTATTTGACTGTTTGTCATTTCTGCCTCTGGACAGTCTCTCAATATATCCCCTCTTCTTCTCCTCCATTGCCATCACTTTAGTGTGGATCTTCATCATCACCTGGATGAACTATTCTAGTAGCTTCCTAAAGTGTCCTTTGACTTCTATTCTCTTCCTCCTGTAACCATACCACTTTCAGACTAGCCTACCATATGTATAGATCTAGTTGTGTCATGCCTTTGCTCAAAAATCAGCAGATATTCCTTATTTGTTGGAAGCAAATTTCAAAATCCTTTGTCTACTACTCAAGGCTCTTCACAGTCTGATGTTGTCCTATGCTTATCCATGTAATGTATGCCTTGCATGTAATTACATATGCTCATTGATAAGCATGTACATTCTTGCATGTTTTGAGTATGTGTCAATATTATTTTCTTAATAATAATTAATAATTATAATTAATGATAATTAATAATCATTTATGATTTATTTCTGCCACTCACAGTAAACACATGATAAGATAAGAAATAGATATAGGAGAGTATAAAGTATCACTTAGCCTCTTCAGTGACCACAGGTCTAAATTATATGTAGAATGTATCACATATATCAGAGAAATACATGCATATTCATAGAACATAAGCAAAATAGAACAGCAAGCGAAAGTTAAGCAATAACAAGATTGATAGGCCTACAGAAGCAGCAAGATATGCACACATGAACAAACCACAAAATTATGCATAACAGATTAATGTAGCTATCATGAATGCATGATACTAACAAAAAGCATGAGCAAGGGACAGCTAGGTGGCACAGTGAATAGAGCATCAACCCTGGAGTCAGGAGGACCTGAGTTCAAATGTGACCTCAGACACTTGACACACTTATTAGCTGTGTGACCTTGGGCAAGTCATTTAATCCCAATTGCCCTGCCTTCTCCCCTCAAAAAAAAAAGCATGAACAAGGAAGGAAATATGCATTTATTAAATGTTTACTATGTGCCAGGCATTGTGACAGAAATTATTTATTAATTGTTTGTAATTATTAATAAAATAATATAAACATTCTCAAAATATGCAACAATATAGATTGTATCAATGAACATATGCAATTACATGCAAGGCACACATCACATGGGTAAATGTTAGCATTATTGTCTGGTTGTGTGTGTAACTGAAACCTCTAAGTTTCCTGTGGGACATCGTAAGATAGTCTGGTCACTAGTTGAATAAACCTGTCTGCCTTAATACTTGAGTAAGTTGATGGTATGGGTTCATCAGAATTTAAATCAGTACTGCAGTCAAGCCTTCACAGACTTGAACTGGCTAATGGTGTTACTTCATGTGGGAAATTATGTCTGTGGTTCTCTGAGAGTCTCTACAACTGAAGTAGTAGGCAGAAAAGGTGTTTTTTCTGGGTTCAATCCTCTCCTATCATTTGAATTAGCTGTTTGATTTTAGTACACTGAGTCTTCCTCACTTGAAACATCTTTTTCTGAGACATTGTATGGGTTAGGCAAATTTTTTTTTGAGGGAAGAAGGTTAGGGCAATTGGGATTAAGTGACTTGCCCAAGGTCACACAGCTAGTAAGTGTTAAGTGTCTGAGGCTGGATTTGATCTCAGGTCCTCCTGACTCCAGGGCTGGTGCTCTATTCACTGAGCCACCTAGCTGATCCAGTCAGGCAATTTTTGACTTGGCATACCAGTCTCTACCTACTCATCAGGGAGTACCCCAACAAACTATAATATGGGCACCTGCAACCTCAAGGCCGTATTTGACTCTTTGACTATAGTTTGGATTTGGTCAAAGGGCTGCACTTGAGGACCTACAGGATCACATGTGGTCTTGAGGCTGCAGATTCCCCACCCCAATATAGATAACAAGTGGTTATGGTTGATGTCCCTGGAGGGTCCTTACTAGTTTTATTTTGTGAAAAAGAGAAGCTTACCAGTCTCTCCACCCCCAAAGTATGGAGTAACTTTCCACCAATTTATTTTTTTTATTTTTTTCCATATGTTTTATTAACTTCTGGTTTACATCATTCATTTCCATCAGATTTTGAGTTACAATTTTTCCCCATTTTTCCCTTACCCACCACCCCAGAATAATAGTCATACAGGATATCCCCTCAACCAATCTGCTCTCTCCCATCTCTTCTCCCATACCCCCTTTGACTTTTCCAGTAGGGCGAGATGAATCCCCTCACCCCATTGCCTGCACATCTTATTTCCAAATTATATGCAAAATAGTATTAATCATAGTATTTATACATTTTTTTAAAAGTTTGATTTTAAAAGGAAGATAAGCAACTCAGTATATGCTGCACATGTGTAGCTATGCAAAACGTTACTAGAGTAGATATATTGTAAAAGACTAACTATATTTCCCTCCTTCCCATCCCACCTTTCACCTGGTCCACTCCCCACCTTGATCCTGTCCCTTTTAAAAAGTGGGTGCTTCCAACTTCCCTCCCCCCCAGCCCACCCTCCCCTCCACCACCTTTCCCTATCCCCACCCCACCCCCCCAAGCTCCTGTAGGGTGGGACAATGTTTAGTATGCATGTCATTCTCTCCCTGGTCCAAATTCAATGAGAATAAGGTTTTGCCTTTTTGCCTTCCTGTTCCTCCCCTCCCTTGCAACTACCTTCCCCTGCCTCCTCTACATGAGATAGTTCACCCCATCGTCTCTCCCCATCTCCTCTCATTATATTCCTCTCTCACCTCTTAACCTCACCTTTTAAGTATCATCCCTTCCTATTAAATTCGACCTGTGCCCTCTATGTATGTATACCTGAAAACATATATACACACATTTCACATATGTATTCATATGCCCATATACCCTTCTTCAACTATTTTCATACTGAGAAAAGTTTCATCACTTACAGTTATTTTTTTTCCCTGTAGGAATGTAAATAGTTCAACTTTGATAAGTTCATAGTGACTTCTTTTCCCTGTTTACCTCCTCAAGCATCTATTGCTTCTTGTGTCTGAATGTCAAATTTTCTATTCAACTCTGGTTTTTTCTTCAATAATGCTTGAAAGTCATCTATTCCACTGAATGACCAAATTTTTCCCTGAAACATGATACTCAGTTTTGCTGGGTAGGTGATTCTTGGTTTAAATCCCAGATCCTTTGCCCTGTGGAATATCATATTCCATGCCCTTTGATCCCTCAATGTAGAAGCTGCCAGGTCCTGTGCTATCCTATTTGCATTTCCACAGTATTCAAATTGTTTCTTCCTGGATTATTGTAATATTCTCTCCTTGAGCTGGGAATTCTGGAACCTGGCTACAATATTCCTAGGAGTTTTCTTTTTGGGATCTTTTTCAGGAGGTGATCTATGGATTCTTTCAACCTCTATTTTGACCTCTGGTTCTAAAACATCTGGGCAATTTTCCTTGACAATTTCTTGAAGGATGGTTTCTTTGATCATGGTTTTCAGATAGTCCAATAATTTTTAGATTGTCTCTCCTGGATCTGTTTTCCAGGTCAGTGATTTTTCCCATGAGATATTTCACATTGCCTTCTATTCTTTCATTTGTTTGGTTCTGCTTAATAGCAGCTTGATTTTTCATAAAGTCACTAGCTTCCATTTGCTCCAGTCTAATTCTGAAGGAATGAATCTCCTCAGTGAGCTTTTGAGATTCTTTTTCCATCTGGCAAATTCATCTTTTTAAGGTATTCTTCTCCTCATTGCCTTTTTGAGCCTCTTTTGCCATTTGAGTTAGTCTATACAGGCATCATAGTGAAGTTGCTGTTTGGTCATTTTCAATCATATCCAACTCTCTGTGACCCCATTTGGGGTTTTCTTGGCAACGAAACCAAAGTGGTTTGCCATTTCCTTCTTCAGCTCATTTTGTAGATGGGGAAACTGAGGAAACAGGGTTATGTGACTTTACAGCAAGTAAGTGTCTGAGGCCCAATTTGGGCTAATGAGAGATGAGTCTTCCTGACTCTAGGTCTGGTACTCAATCTTCACCATCTACATGCCCTCCAAAGTTGGAGATGGATACTATGCTTTTTTTCCTTCTCTTTCAGTCAAGAGATATAGTGGTTGTGAGTATCTGCAGTTTCTTCATCCTCAGAGACACCCCAAAAGATAATAGGCAGACATAGTTTCTGCCCAAACATCAACAGGTAGGAGGTAAAGATATTAGCAGCTTTCCTGTTGGACTTGTGTGTGTCTATTGGAAATTCTACATCTGGTCTAACCTAAATTTTTCTTCTGGTCTCAGTGTTCCTAGCATACTCATACGATTGAAACATTTAGGTTGTGGTTCTCCATAAGGACACTAATATATCTATATCTATCTGTATGTATGTATACATATATGTATATATGTGTATGTATATGTACTTTTTATGCCTGTCAAAATTAGTCAAGTCAAGGCATTTGTAAAGCACTTACTACATGCCACACCCTGGTGCCACATAGTGTGTGTCTGTGGCATAGACAACTATGTGGTGGAGATACAAAGACAAGTAAAAATTATCCCAGCTCTTAAGGAGTTCAAAATACAGTAGGGGAAACAGCAAGAGAAACAATTTGTACAAACCAGATGCATACAGGATAAATTGGATGTAATCTCAGAGGGAAGGTACAGACATTAAGAAAAATCAGGAAAGGCTTCTTTGTAGAAGGTGGGATTTTAGCTGAGACTTGAAGTCAAGGAAGCCAGGAAGCCTAAATGGATTTGACAGGAATATACTAAGTGACTTGACAAGAAAATAGTAATACACTAAGAATATACTAAGATACTAAGCAATATTTCTCCCACAATACTTTAGCAACCATGAAAACTTTTTGGTTCCTGATTGGACATGCCTGTGTAAATCTTGTGAAATTTTTAGTCATTATCAGTATAGAACTTTTTGCTCTTATTATCCCCTTAAAAAGACAAATAAAGAAACCATGCCCAGGTTGTTAGTATTTATATCCACAAGATATGTAGCACTGAACACACTCTTTCTTCATTTCTACATATCTCCATCTCTATATATCTTGTGTGTGTATATCTTTGTACACAGCCATTTGCATGTTGTTTTCCCCATTAGATTGTGAGCTCATCAAAGGTAAGGACTATTTTTGCTTTTCTTTGTATCTCCAGCACTTTTCACAGTGTCTGGAATATAGTACACACTTGATAAATAAGTGCTTACTGACTTGACTTGACAAATTGATAGTACTTTTTTTTTACAAGCAATGAACATAAGTCTCAAATTTTTTGGTGATATCTACAGCCAACTGGGGCCAGTAGAACCTGTTTCCTACTAGCTCTAGGCCCCTTTCCTGACCCATATGTTCAAAATCATCATGTAGAGTCTTCATAGCCATAGAACAATGTGCCCTGGGTAGTACCAGCTGCTTCCTGGTAAGATGTATGGAATCAGTGACAGTCCAATACGGTACTTCATTGCACAACTGAACTTTTGCCATTGTCTTGACAAGAAGGTGCCTTCAAGGGACTGGCATTTGAATCCTTTGGCATCAATGCCTCAGTTCTTGGGCTGTATCACTTCATGCAGTCCTTCATCAGCCATCTGCTCTCACTTACAGTCAGCCACAGACAACTGGAGCAAAGGAGGATGATTCAATAAAGTGTGGTTCATATATGCTGCTGGCATGCTGATTGTGGAAGTACCAGACTTTCAACTGTGCTCCTTGTAATCCAATTCTTGAGGATCACCTTTAACTTTTACTCCTTCTTTAAACATGGCCATAGCTTTAAAATTACATGGCTCTTTAGATGGGGTATCTCCATTTATACTGGTCTTCTTTGGTCAGGAGTCAATTCATTGTTGGCTAGTGTGGCTACTTATCTCTGGAAAGCAGGATGTCACTCAACACTATTCGTGATATAAGTTGGTGTACTCTTGTCAGTTCACACTTGCTATTTAACTCCATTCATATACTCATTCTTTGAACTTATGAAGGACAGCATGCTTCAAAGTCAAGGACCCCAGCTTGTGTAAGGGATAACTAATATCCCTACTATCCAACCTTCTACTAGAAAATGCTACTATATACTGATGACCAATATTGACTTCAAGTCTTCTAAGCTGGCATATATATATATATCCTAGATAAGTCTTTGAATATTGAAGGTTCTTTGGATATGACCAAATCAGGAGTGTTTCTATTTTCTCTGGAAAATTGGAGTTGGAGCTCAAACCTTATTGCGATACTATGTGATCCATATCCTTACTAGTACTTGCCAATTGACAGCTTTGGACCCTTTTCATCTAACCGATCAAACACCTTCATCAGTTTTATCTCATGTTCCTCTAGGGACTTCCCAAATACAGGGATGTTATAAAGGTATACCTTTGTAACACTTGGAGGTAGTTCTTATCTCCAACTACTTTCTCCATTAGTGTTTGGAAAGTGGCAAGCATCTCACTTGGAGAATGCACTCAAATTGATAAAATCTAATTAGACAGATGAAAGCAGTTTTCCCCTTGTCATTCTCTAAGGATCTGATAGTTGTTACTTTGCAAGTCTAACACCAAAAATTACTGACTACCAACAGAAAGTCCAGGGCATCTTGGAATCTTTGCATGATGTACTAGTCAACTTTTATTCTTTTGTTCAAAGCCTGATCATCCCCATAATATATATAATTTCATCCTTCTTTGATACCACCTCTGGGAGGCTGAAGAAGAAGAAGGAAGGAAGGAAGAAGAAGAAAAAAGAAGAAAGAAGAAGAAGAGTAGCATTACCCAACTCCTGCTCAAATTGGCAGGTCAGATCCCCAGAAAGCAGCTACTTCTCCTCTCAAGGTTCTAGAGATAACTCTCAGAGACTTTTACCCATTGACAGTTATCCATCCAATAGTTTCAATTAATTTTTACCAAAGGTAACTGCAAAGATAACATGGTAAAGACAGTTAATAGCAAGCATTCTCCTAAAAACCTGGTTCATTCCTTCACACAAACAGACACAGCATCAAAGGGAGGATCATAAACTTAGATCATAATAGCAGTGATGCACACATGTAAGACATGTGTGACAACAGTTTGATTCACACCTGCTCTGGAAGTCCTTCTCTCTATGTAGAGATCTCATGCATGTCCTTTGTTGCTGTTCATCATTCATAAAGAGGAAAAATGACATCATGAGGGTTATGTCTTGATTTACACATGAATTAGATTAAAGTAAGGCAGAATTATATGCAAAGTCACAAAGTCGTATTACTGGATCAAAGGGTGTGGACATTTTAGAGAGTTTCTTGTTATAATACCAAATTAGTTTCCAGAATAGTTATACTAAGTGGACCATATCCAAAAACAGGTCAACAATGTGCTTGTCTTCCCATAGCACCATCAATTGTTGTTTTTCTTTTTTTTATCGTATTTGTTAATCTGATGAATGTGAGGTAGAACCTCAGAATTGTTTCAATTTGTACTACTCTAAGTATTAGTGATTTGGAATATTGACTAGGAGTTCTTTAATCATACATGATCAGTGATCATCTTGACTCTTTTCACTGCCTATCATGCTATGCTATTTAGTCCTAACTATATATGGTAGATATTCTATGAATTTTCAAAAAGGGAAGAGGACAGGGGTCTCAACTAGATGTTCTTATGCTATTTCCTGGTGCCATGGAAAGAGGGTTGAATTTGATGCCAGAGGACCTGGGTTTGGCTCCTGGTTCAGTTACTATGTGTGTCATATTGAACACTTTTCCTGACATCCCTAAGCCCTCAGTTTTCTCATCTGTAAAATAAAGGAATTGGACTAGATGACTTCTAAGGTCCCATGTGGATCTAAATCTATGATCTTAAGAACAATATAGAGGTGAAGCCATAGTGCTTTGTACAACATTTGCTTCATATTGTTTTGCTTCTCTTTCTCCTCCTGGTCCTTCTGTGTCTTGTCCAGCCTGTGTGCACCTCCAGAGAGCCCTGGGGAAAGTTGTTGGCTAGGGGTTTAATAGAGTGAAAACTAATACTCTATTAATAAGCTGAAAAAAAGTAATTTCATTCAATCCCTTCCTTTTACAGAGGAAGAAAATGTAGTCCAGGAAGACAAGTGGCTTGTTCAATGTCAGTAGGAAGGTTAGGGATGCTGTACTTGAGCCCAGATCTTCAATTCAGTTATATTCAATAAACATTTAATGCTGGGCTAAGTATTGATTTTTTATATTTGAGGCAATAGAGGTTTTTGAGTGGAAGAGTAACATGGTCATACCTGTGGCTAAGGGATGACTATTTTAGCAGCAGCATAATAGGCAGGGAGAAACTAAAAGCAGGAAGACCAATTAGCAGCTGGTTTCTAGTTCAATGCTCTTTTCATTATATCACAATGCCATGTCTGATTCTCACATCTGTGACTCTGGTAAGGATCTGAATAACTAACTGCCTTTGGTTACAGGGGTCAAATTTCAGTTCTAATACCTGACCTTACTGCCTTATTTTTTCTTTTCCATTCTGCAGTGGAGAGTCCATTGGTTTTGGAGCCAGGAGACCAGGGATCTAGTCTCAGATCTGTCACTTATAAATCATATAACTTTGGGCAAATCACTTTCCTCATCTATTAAATGTTTCCTCATCCATTAATCCCTACTCTGTCTTCCTGTTATGTGAAAGTACTTAGTATGACTGAGAGAGAAAGCTAATTCTGAGTCGGTGGGCCTGGGCTCAAGCCTCACTTCTGATGCTGACTGCCAGTGTGGCCTTTAGCAAGTTCTCTTTTCCTCTCTGAATATCAGTTTCCTCACATGTAAAATGAAGGGTCTGACTGAATGGTCTCTGACTTCCCATGTAACTCCAGACTTATATGGATTTGAAATGATCGCCTTATTAGTAAGTAGATTACTGGCATGGCAGCAACATGCTGTTATTGTGGGAAACATGGAGCATCGTTTGGGTTTCAGCATCTGCTCTGTTACTCACTATTGCAGAGAAGGAGGCAAGTTGTATTCTCTTTCTGGGCATCATTTTTGTCATCTGTAAAATGAGGAGCATTGATTAAGTGCTCTTTAAATTTCCCTCCAGCTAGAAATCTTAATAGAAGACTGACAATGTGGGATCCTTACACAGCCTTGATTTAGGAAAAATTCAGAATGCATTAGAACACTAGCAATTGGGACTACTAAGCCTGCTAAAACTAGCAAGTACCATGCACCTTCCTGCAATGTGTGTCCCCCAAACCAGATACATTCAATTAAATCCAGATAACCTTCACATTTGCCACATAACTCCCACATTCATAGCCAGACCCCTGAACCTTCTGAGGTTTGCCCAGCACTAGTTTCACTCTCTTTTATCTCCCCCGCTATCTACTGAGATAAATTAAGGTCTCTGAGGATAATTTTTCCTTTTGAGCCTTTTCAGACCCCCCAAGCAAAGCTGATTTATACAGCATTCTCAGAGGTTAAAGAATGGGCTTGAAACCTTGAATAGAAACAGAAAGTATATCTATTTAGTTGGAGTGTTTCCTCTCCAGTTCATTCACATTAGGCATCAATAATGCTCGCTGAACAATACAAACAATGAAAGAGTCTAGGGAACATCAATGCAGAAGGCAAAGTTATTTACAGAGAGTCAAGGTCTTTCTATGATAGTGTAAGAACACTCTGATAACGATGATAAAGCACTTAGAAGTAATGATGCACTTAAAAGTACAGATGAAGCGCTTTTAATTTACTTGATAAAGAGAAAACTGAAGTGGGCAGCTTCAGCAAAACATACACCTCTGTCCTTAACTCATGCAGAGTGGTTGATCTGAGAACATGTACACTACAGCAGACGGTATCCATCGCAACAAAAGACCCTTTTAAAGATACAGAAGCTGAACTTAGGCAACCTCCTCTCCCCTTAAATGGGAGAGATTTCTTATTAAAATACTATTTGGAAAGAAAAGCATCCTACTGACATTTTAAAGATTTACAAGCCTGGAAGTGAAACAAAGAAATAAGACCCAAATGGTGGTGGTGGCCTTGGCTACCTCACCCAAGAGGTGCCATGTTATAAGAAGCCTATGTAGTGAAGTGAGAAATCATTCCTGAGATTTTGTTGGGATCCCTACTTTGTACCATCACATTCTTATTTGGAGTACATTTATTTGTGTATATCACATCAATGTGATTTGCCTTATTGTAGCTTATAAGCTTATCAAGGGTGGCAATGATGCAGTTTTTAACCCTTGTTACTCAATCACTCAATATGTGGATATTTCCTCTATCTGTGCAAATTGTCATTCATCCTTGCCTTCTCCTCCTGTATAATTCTTTTGCATGGATACTCCATGGAGGCATCCAGAGACCTTTTGAAACAAACAAACAACATTACAGAATACAATATTATGTGGATATGAGTTAACCTATCTGCTATCTCCTGCTTTTGCTACATAACTAGCCTATCCATGTTTCCTGAGTGATGTTCCTTAGAAAACTGGTGTGCATAATATATTTTTTCACTGATTTGGGGGTTACCAGAAGCTTCAAGACTTTGGATTTAGGTGTTCCAAGATTCATAGTTATACTCCATTACCAGGAGAAAATTAGTGTTAAAAAGTCAAATTTTTGTGTTTGTTGAACTCACCTGAATAGAAATAGATGATCTAGATTTTAACCCAGGGTTGACCACTCTCTATATACGTGGCTTTTAGAAAGTCACCAATTTCTGAGCTTCAGTTTCCTCATAAAAAGGACATGGTCCTTGCCATTAAAGGGATTAAGACATAGTAGAGGAGATATGACATATACACACATCAAGACTGTCAGTGCCATTTAGTGAAATGAAAGCTGGATTTAGAGTCAGAGGACCAGAGTTTGAATTCTGCCTCTGCTACTATCCCTGTGTTACCTTGGTCCAATCAATCTCTCCAACTCTCAGTTTTCTCATCTGTAAAATAATGGGTATGGACAAAATAATCTCTAATGTCTCTTCTCTAAATCTTTAAAACTGTGAATAATGGAATCTATGCTACTATCTCAGAGAATTATGGTAAGACTTTATAATGGTGATGGGAATTTGAAGATCTTGCCTGCACATAGGCTGAATGTAATCACATGGAGCCTGTAGTGGGAGGAGTTTGCTGAATGAGTGGAGCAGGAAGCTAGGAATCAGAGCAGTTAGTCTGGTGGGAGAGAGAAGACACAGACAAGGAGACAGCTAGGCTTGTTAGTGTTTATGGAAAGACTTTGGGACAGTGTTGCTCTCTGTTGTGTTATGGTGTATTAGCTTCTTTGTTGCTATGATACATTTGATTTTCTGGTGTCTGAATAAATGTTTTGCTTCTGTTTTATATATGGAGAGTCTACTATATTTTGCAATTCAGAACTATACTGGCATATTCATAGTCACCATTGATACTGTGAATATCATATCTACCTCTGCTTCTATCCCTGTGTTACCTTGGACAAATCAATCTAACTCAATTTTCTCCTCTGTAAAATAATGGGTTTGGACAAAATGATTTCTAGTATCTATTTCTAGTATCTCTTCTCTAAATTTTTAAAAGTGTGAATAATAGTATCTATACTACTATCTCATAGAATTGTGGTGAGAGTTAACTGAGTTAATGTATATAACAACTAATCTTTAGAGCTCTAAGGTTTACAAGGCACCTTCTTCACAACAGCTGCATGAAAGTGTTCCATAAAAGTAATATATTATTACTGGTTGAAAGATAATTGATTTTGGTGTTAGGAAACTTGATTTTTAAGTTAATGTCTGCCTCTAATTTGCTATGTGACCTTGGATAAGTTGCTCATCCTCTCCAGATCTCAGTTTACTCATCTGTAAAATGGGAATAACAATTCTGTAGTACTTAGAGAATTATAAAATTTCAGACATGAATGTGACTTCAATATGCCATTTAGTCAAATCTAAACAACATTATGAATATTATATTGCTCAACAAGTATGCATTAAACATCTACTTGTAGGCTACCAATTATATGGAATAGACTAGTTACTGTGGCAGACCATTTCACTTCTGGGCAGATCTAATTGTCAATCTTGCCAGGTGAGGGTTTGGATATAGATTGTATGCAGGATTTAGGATAACTAGAGCAAACACACCAATGTCCACCTCTCACTACTGCTGGTTTGTTTCTTTGTTAAATCTCTCTGGATTAACAAGCATCTAGTGTATTGATGTAACAATAATTCAATATTCAAAACACCCGCAGTAGTTATGAATATGCTGGTATAGCTGTGAATCACAAAATGTAGCAGACTCTCCACATAGAGGGCAGAACCAAAGCCACGAGTCCCAGAGCCAGAAAGCCAGAGTCATTATAGTAGCCATGAAGTTTATAAACATAGTTAATGCAGTGAACACCCACATTCCCAAGCCTTCACAACAGAACAGGCTCCCTCAAGCAGGGATTCTCCTCTCTCACTCATGGTAGCTCCTCAGCCTGGTTCTTGGAAGTTTTTAGCAGAAATTCTCAAAGGAAAGGTCTCAGCAGAAGTTCTCAGAAGAAAGGTCTTAGTAGAAGTTGCAGCCTCCAGATGCTCATTGAGAGAAAATTCTGTCTGTCCAGCTTGTGCTCTTTCCTATATACAGTATTGCTCCTCCCTCTTCTGCGCCTTCCTGTTACATCAGCAACTTCCTCCCAAGGTGTTAACTACTTCAGTGTTAATTAAATAGCTTAAACAAGGTGTTAACTTGAAATAAGGTGCTAAGTACCTGCTTACTTGCCAATACAAAGGGGCATGGAAGATCTTCAGATTCCACTAACATTACAATTGATATTTCAGATATGATTAAAATGCAGATATTCTTTCTCTAATTGACTTTTACTCACTTTTGTCCAAGATGAGGAGAATCTCATTTCCCTTTTAGGTTTATGTACCATTACCATTACAGTTTGGCTTCTCCTTGCTCCATCCCAACTATGCACTTATAGGCTTAGATATAAATCATAGTTAATGGTAATATTCTTTAAAAACAGTTTCAAGTAATGTAGCAATGCAAATAAGCACTAAATATAAGGTATAGCAAGCTGTGATAGGACTCAGGTGGAAGGCTATAAATTGCAGATCAAATACTGATCTGTATTAGTAAGTGAAGTGTCCTCACTGGGGATCTCCCTATACCCATGAAATCATAGATTCAGATATGATTATTAAAAGGATGATTCATAAACATCTAATAAATGGCACATTAATCTGTATTGATAAGAAAGGAAAAATGAATGGAGTCTGT
Organism: Gymnobelideus leadbeateri; assembly: GCA_011680675.1. Taxonomy (NCBI): domain Eukaryota; kingdom Metazoa; phylum Chordata; class Mammalia; order Diprotodontia; family Petauridae; genus Gymnobelideus; species Gymnobelideus leadbeateri. The sequence goes on from WOXC01001532.1 coordinate 71,042, forward strand.
AACCAAAAAAAAAAATAGAAAAGGAAAAAATTAGCAAACCAATAGGAAGAAGAAACTGGAAATAGTTAAAATTAGAGAAAGATTATTTAAATATATTTTAAGGTAAGAGAATGATTGAAATGAATAAATAAATCTAAGGCCTGCTTTCTAAAAAAAAAAAAGGCCTACAAAATTGCTAAATGATTAGAAAGTTTAATTTAAGAAAAGACCATCAACCAAACCAACAAGATTAGTAATGATAAAGAACAGATCATAATCAGGGCAAAAAAGAGGAAGAATTGTATCAGAGATTATCATGCAGAGGTCTGTGCCAAAAACATTTGAGAAACAAAAAAGATTATTATCGCAAAAGTATGTAATACCAAAACTAACCCCCAAAATGGGATAGGATAAATAGAAAAATTTCAGAATGAAAAATAATATAGATCATTAAAAATCTGACCTGTAAAAAGAGACTGGGCCTGTAAAAATTAACAGGCAAAGCATACCACACTTTAAAGGAACAATGAACTCATATAAATTGTTTCAAAGCAAAGAGGAAAATACAAGATGTCAAAAAAGTCTTAGTGCAGTGTTGAACTAATAAAGTTTATAAGAACACCAAGGCTTTTTGCACACCCTATATGAAGCTATCCATCTTTTTATATAAGACAAAGTATAGATCCCTCAACTAAACAAAGAAAAACTGGAAAAGATCCTTAATGAACATGATATGAAAATGCTAAATATTCACAAGTAGGCTATAGCCTACAACAAATGAACAAATGTATAACTAAGTACAATTTTTACAAATGGAATACAAGGATGGTTTAATAGCAGGAAAGCAGTCCATATAATAAACCCTAACAGCAAGAAAAAAAAGATTACATGATTATATTAGAACTAGAGAATACTTTTGAGAAAATACAGCACTTTAAGAATGTAAAAATGGAAAGATCATTTCATAATTATACAAATACTCATGTATTTGAAATCATGAGTCAATATTATATATATATGTGTATATATACATATGTATATATACACACATTTATACAAATATGTATATATATATATATATATATATGAAACATGAGAAGTATTTTCATTAAAACAGGTTTTAAGTAGGGATGTCTACTCTTAGTACTCCTATTTAATATGGTTTTAGAAATCTCAAAAGAAATGAAAGGAATAAGCCCTGGCAATGAAATAGTGAATACATCTCTATTTGCAGATGGTATGATTATATACCAAGAAAACCCAAGACAGTCAACAAAAAAATTAATGGAGCTAATAAATGACTTAAGTAAAGTAGGAGGATTCAAGATAAAACCACAAAAATAATTTGCATTTCTTTAGACTGCCACCAAGAAATAAGAAAAACTGATGAAAGAGAGATATCCTTACAATAATGACAAACTAATGAATATTTGGACATTAATTTATCAAGGCATCCAACAACCTAGAAAAAGATAATTTAAAAATATTTTGACAGAAATCAAGGATGAACTAAACAAATGAAGGGATAACCACAGGTCATGTTTAGGTGGAGCAAATGTAGTAAAAATGTCAACATTTCCCAAACAAACTTGAGGTTTTAATGCAATGCAATCAAAATGTCAAGTGGTCATTTAACAGAATTAGATAAATTCATACAAAATTAATGGGAAAAATATGATGAGAATATTAAAAAAAAACCATGGAAAAGAAAACTGGCAAGGAGGAACACTAAGACTACCCCATTTCAAAATGATCTTGAAAATAATAATTTCAAGGTACTTGAAAAACAATAGAGAAATAGATCAATAGACCAAAATAAAGATCCAAGGAATAGAATCTAAAATAGTTAGGTGATTAGTGTTTGATGAAGCCAAACTTAGAAAACATTGGTGAATGGAGTCATTTAATAAAAGCTGCTGGGGAAAAAAGATAGATGTATTGTAAAAAATGAAATATGGAACTATACTTCACACTGTGCACTAAAACGAACTTTACCTGGGTTAGCAAAGAAATGTATTTGTCTCAACTATTGAGGGGTTGACTGTTTTATCAACTGAGTCAGTAAAAACAATCAATGTAGATAGCATCAATAGGTTTCATTAACATAAAGATAAAATGATTTTGTGTCACCATAAGCAATATCTCTATAATTAAAAGATTGGATTGGTCAAAAATATTTTCAGTAAATATATCATGTAAAAGTTCTCTGTTACAATGTAAACTCACTAAGAAGGGGTCTATTTTATTCATTGTACTTTTATCCTCAGTACCTAGCACAACAGCTGTCATAGAGATCTTACTTGAGTGCTTGTTTATTGATTGATATTTAGTACCTATAAGGAACTTGTGCACATATATGAGACTAATAATTTTCACTTCTCATGAAATCAATGGTCAAAGCATATGAACAGACACTGTATGAAGTAGAAAATACTAACTTTTCTTAAGTATGTGAAAATGGATAGCCAAATTTCCTAATAATTAGAGAAATGCGTAGCAAGGAAACTTTTAGACACCCCCTACTAAAATAGAAGAAAAACAAAAAAATGATAAAAGTCTAATTTGGGGGTTGTTGTTGTTTGTCTTTGTTCTCAAAGAGGATCATGACCCCAGCGAGGTGATGTCATGACTTGCCAGTGAATTGAATTTAAGTGAGGGAAGGCTGTGCAAAGTCACCAGTCTCACTTTCTACTCTGAAGCCACCTGGGTCCAGTGACAAGATATAGTTTAGGATGACTGGAGACAGTCCTGGATTCAGTGGGAGACCTTAAACTAAGGTCTTTCCCAGGTTTCAGTTTGACTGAGGTAGCACCTATAAACTATTAAGGCTAGGTAAGAAATGAGGGAAAAAATGACTTCTTTGCTGTAGTTTTAAAAAATCAATCTAGGAGGGGAAGACCCTCAGGGTTTCTGGTCAAAACAGAAACTATTGTTATTTACACTTACTCAGAGCCATGAGACACTAAACCTTTCCGTTTCTGTTTCTGTTTCCGTTTCCGTTTCCTTTTCCCTTCCTCTTCCCCTTCCCCTTCCCCTTCCCTTCCCTTTTCAGCTAGTCATGCTCATGCTCCTTCCTCTCCAAGTTCTGCTCCCGACTCTCCAGACTTCTCCAACATGACCACATATAAATTTCTTTTCTCATTTACCTCCTATTTTTTCAGCTCTTTTATATGTTATCTTTCCCTAGTAGATTGTAAACTACTTGACAGTGGAGACTGTCTTTCTTTTTGCTTGTATTTGTTCTTCTAGTGCTTAGCATAATGCCTGGCATATAGTAAGTGCTTAATTAATGTTTGTTGACTTGATTTGCCTCTCCTGGCCTCTGTTTCTTCCTCTGCAAAATAGAAATGATAATCATTAATAACAATAATAGTACCTGACTGGATTGTTGTGAAAATCAAATGAAATAATATTTCTGGCACAGTGGCTGGCTAGGCATTGCTTGGTTGAGGCCATAGAGGAAGGTGACCTATCATTTACCTGCCATCACAGTTTGCCCTGTTGAGAACTTGAGCTGAACTTTGAAAGAAACTTGGGCTTATAGGAGACAGAAGTGAAGACGGATCCTATTCTTAACTTAGAGGACAGTTTACACAAAGGCATGAAGATGGGAGATGGAGCATTGTGTATAGGAAACAACAACTAGACCCATTTGGCTAGAATGCAGAGTGCATGAAAAGGAGCAATTTTTAGTAAACCCAGAAAGACATCCTGGAGTCAGATTGTAAAGGAATTTAAAAGCTAGTGGAGGAGTTTGTGTTTTATCTTAAAGGCAATTGTACCATAGCATCATAAATTTAGGGGTGGAAGGAACCTGGGGAGTCATCTATTCAATTGCCTTCAAGGCATCAAGCCATCAAGTTCAATTGCCTTATTTCACAGATCAAGGAAATGAAGTGCAGAGAAGTTAAGTGACTTGCCCAAGGTCATAGAAAAGCAAAAAAAGTCTGTATTTGAAACCATATCTTCTGACTTCAAACCCAGGACTCTTTCCACAATACACCACAATAGGGAGTCACTGAAATTTGGGCTCATGAAAGTTTCTTGTACAAGGGAGTGATGTGGTCAGGTTTGTGCTTTAGAAATATCAATTTGACAGTTATTCAAAGGAAGGATTGGACAGGAAGGTTAATGAGTATCCACTGAATAGTCCAAGAGAGTGATGTTGTCATGTGAGTGAAGAAAAAAGGACATGAGAAATGTTGTAGAGGCAGGGTGTATGAGACTGACCTCTGATTGGCTATGTGGAGTGAGGAAGGGTGAGGAATTAGGGATGAGAGGTCACACAGTCCAGTTAAAAGTGTCCAGTTAAAATCAGGAGGTCTTTGTCCAAAGCACAGTGTGGCTACTTTTTACCTTTCTGACTGTGAGCAAGTCATATAACCTCTCTAGGCCTCAGTTTCCTCATTTGCAAAATGAGGAGGTTGAAGTAGATGGCCTTAGAGGTTAGTTCTGGCTTTAAATCTGTGATTCTTGACTGAGGTTGAGGATGTGAGTGGAACTAGAAGGATGCTACTGTCCTTTACAACACAGGGAAGCCTGGAAGAGAGATGGGCTTTGGGGGGGAAAATAATCATTCTGTTTTGGAAATGCCTACAGGCTATCTGTTTTGAAATGTTCAACAGACAGTTGATGATGCAGGACTGGGGCTCTTAGGAGAGAGACTAAGCTTGGAGATATACATGTAGGAAACTATGGAGAGATGATAAGCAAACCCATGGGAGCTAATAAAAATCACCCAAAGGGAGAGTATAGAGATAAATCAGGAGAACATAGAACAGAATATGGGGGTATATCCACCATTAGAAGATGTGATATGGGGGATTCTCTAACAGAGGAGACTGAGGAGATGTTAGATAGGGAGGAGCTGAACTGGAGCATGGTCCCAAAAATCTGGGACAGAGAGTATCTAGGAGGAGGAACTAGTGTTCAATATCCAATATAGCTGAGAGATGGAGAGGAATGGCTGAAGGAAAGGCCATTGGATTGCACAATAAAGCACTGGATTTAGAGATAGGCAACCTGAGTTCAAATTTCACTTGAAGAATAGCTATAGCTAGCAGCTATCTGCATGATCTTGTGTGGGTCACTTCACTTACCTCAACATCAGTTTCCTCATCTATAAAATGAGGACAATTGGAATCAATAGTCTCTAAGATCCCCTCTGGCTCCAAATATAGGATCTTATTATTTTGAAGTTTTAGTCAGAAGCTATACTGCAAGTGAGAGAAGAGAGTGAGTGCAAGGGAATGAGAAAGCAGAGGCAATGAGTGAGGACAGCTTTTCCTAGCTGTGACAGGAAGGAGAGATTTTCATTGACCATGAAAGGAAGGAGAGATAATAATAATAGCTGACATTTTTATAGTGCTTCCAATGTTCCAGGCAACGTGCTAAGAGCTTTACAAATTTGATCCTTTATCTCATTTGATCCTCAACAATTTGTAAATCCACAAATGAGCAGCTTTCCAGAAGAATGCTTTTGTGAACAGCTTTTAAGATTCTGATTACACAGTATAGTGAACACTCTATTCCATTACAAATCAAAGCAAAACATTCACAGTAAATCAAAGTACAGCATTCACAGTATTACAACTTATCACAAAAAATCAAAATATAGCATTCACAACAACTTATCACAGAAAATGGCCACCTAGTTTTCACCACAGTGGTCACAAAGTTTTCAACAAAGAACAATCATTTAGTAACTCAATCATTCAATCATTCTTAAGGAGGTTTGCCTCCTCAAGGAACACAAAGTACAATAGTCAAAAGTTCTACACTCATGGGACACACACTAAGTTAACTCAATCGGTCATTTATTCAGTCATCTATCACTAAGTACTATCATTTAGTCAATCATTCAATCAACTCAATCATTCAGTAATCCATCATTCACTATTCAATCATCAGAAAACACACAGACCCTCCACCCCTAGGTCACTAGTAAACTTACAATTTCTCAGTCAGTACACAGTATCCAAGTAAAGTCTTCTTTCAGCTTGACTCAGGGTGGTCTTTTAGATTCCCAGGACCCCTTTCCATGGTCCCAGATCCTACCTGGGTTCACCAAACTTGTCACCTGGGTTCAAAGGCAGACAGCTCCCAGGTCCTTGTCCAGCTTTCTGTACAGTTCCTGCTCCACATTGGAGCTCACAGTGTCCAGTCCATCTCAAATCCTTCACAGTCTCTTTTCCTGAAAAGAGAAGGTTTATCAAAGCCACCAACAGGTTCATGCAAAGTACCAGCATCACAGTCATGCTTCCTCAGTCACCGGCAGCTCTGGCTGGCCCTTGGACTCAACAGAAGTTTCAGCTGATTCCCAGAATCAAAATTACTCCCTCCAGGTTTTCAAAATAAAATCATTCTCTCCAGCCTGGGGGATGGGAAGAGGGGGAGGAAGGGAGGAGGGGGCTTTCTTCTTTAGCCTCCTTGGCTCTTCAGCATCCCCGGTAGCAGCAGCTTCTGCTCCCATGGAACTTGCTCCAAGAAGATCTGACTCTTCCTCTCTGGGTTTTTCCTTATATACAGTATTGACCCTCCATGTTCAGCCCCTTCCTGTTACATCAGCAACAGGAGACAGGAGTTTATGCCTTCTGTTTCTTTAACAGAGGCTTAATCTGAACTAGGTGCTAAGTACCTTTTAGCTTAGCAATACAAAAGTATCTTCAAATCTCATTACTGTTACACAATCCTGCCAGGTAGGTTCTGTTATTATCCCCATTTTACAGATGAGGAAACCAAGATAAAGAGAGGTTAAGTGATTGCCCAACTACACACAGCTAATAAGTATCTGAGACCAGATTTGAACTCTGGACTTCCTGACTCTAGGCCTAGAACTCTATCCACTGTGTCACCTATCTGCCTATAGAGCTAGCTTAAGGGGGGAATGGTAGAGTTAAACAAATATTTTTTTCAGGACTGGGGGAGATATTGGCATGTTTACAGGAGCAAAGGAGAGAACCAATTGATAAGGATGTATTGAAAATTTAGGGAGACAGAAAGGGTGATCAAAAAAGCAAAATCATGGACAAGATATAAGAGAATGGAATCGAGGGCATACATAGAGGGATTGGCTTAAGCAAAGAACAGAACTACCTGTCAGGCATTGTGACACACAATACTACTACCAGGGAGTCTGAGCCTGGTAAATTGTTTGAATTCAGGTCTTTTGAACTGCTGATCAGATGTCCACACAGGTTCTAATATAGTGAGCTTTAAGAAGTGGGAAGCCACCAGGAGGGAAACTGATGCAGTTTGGCAGTAGAATAGGTGGAATAGGTAAAAGTTTCCATTGTCATCAGTAGTGGAATTGAGCCTGTGACTGGCTGCTTCACTTCTACCTTGAGCAATGGTGGAGAGGGGGGAGAGACAGATAGACAGACACAGAGACAGAGACACAGAGACAGACAGAGACAGAGACAGAGAACCCCATACACAGAGCCAGAGTCAGAAGTAGAGAGAGCCAGAGCCAGTGAGACGGAGTGAGGGAGGGAGGGAAAAAGAGAGAGGGAGAAAAGGAGGAAGAAGGGAAGGAAGGAAGGAAGGAAGGAAGGAAGGAAGGAAGGAAGGAAGGAAGGGAGGGAGGAAGGAAGGAAGGGAGGAAGGATGATGGAAGGAAAGAAGGAAGGAAGAAGGAAAAGAGCCACTTCATCCTCTGAGACTGGACAAAGGAAGAAAAAAAGGGGAATAAAATCAAGGGGATTTGTGTGTATAACTGGGGAAAAGAAGAAACTCATCCAAAACAGTCTCAATGATTTTTTTGTCGTTGTTTTTTTAGTGAATCACAAGGTGAGGTCCTCTGCTGAGAGGAAATAGAGAAAGAGTGGCATAGGTGGCTTGAGGAAAGAAAAGAAGGATTAGAACAGGAGCTGTGGGGAGTGCAATTGAAAGTCAATCAGTGGGGTGGAGCCAAGATGGCAGAGTAGAAACGGCACTTCCACAGCTCTCCAGCCCACACCACTTCAAAATCATGTAAAAGGTGGACTCTGAACAACCTTTGGAGCTCCAGCACCCACAGAATGACACAGAGAAGCTAACCTCCTGCTGAGGACAGCCAGGCAGCCCAGCAGGGAATAACCAGCACAGCGCTCTGGGAGCTGAGCCCAGGCCCCGGTGAGTTGGAGGTTTTAGCAACAGGGCAGCCAGTCTAGCAGCCAGCTGGAGGGACCCCAGAACACCAGAAGCTGTGGCTTTTCCAGAATTTTCAACACAAAGTGAGAGGTTAGTGCCTTATGGACTTTGGGACCAGTATTTGGGAATGTGTCACCTTCTTCCCCTGGGGGCTAAAAGCTGCTGAGGAGATGTGGCACAGCCACCATTTTGCAGCTTCAAGTTGCAGCTTCAGCTTCTGAGCTGCAGACTGTAGGGGGATCCAGCAATCAGTCTGGGGGGTAATTGCTCTTGCTTTAACCTCCCTGGATCTGGATTGCGGTCTGGGGTGGAGGTCTTGGGATGTGTGTCCAGCTTGCCAGAGTGTGTGGGGCTTCAGGGAGGGCACCCAACTAATACCTCCGGCAGTTGAGAAGACGCCAACTTTTGGGACAGAAGCTCCCCTGTCTGGTGGCAGAGTCCTACTGTGGCAGCAACCCCAAAAGTCAAGTAATTAAGTGACAACATGCCTAGGCAAAGGACACAAAATGAACAAAATATTCAACATTAGACTCCTATTTTGGGGGCAAAGAGGATCAAAGCATGGAACAGGAGGAGGACTGTGAGGTCAGAAATCCTGCTCCAAAAGCCCCAAATGGAAATACGAGCTGGCTACAGGCCATAGAGGACCTTAAAAAGGATTTTAAAAACCAAATAAGAGAAGTGGAGGAAAAATTGGGAAGAGAAATGAGAAGGATGTAGGAAAAGTATGAAATGAGAGTTAACAGCCTGACTGAGGAAAATAACATCTTAAAAAAACCAGACTAACTCAAGTGGCAAAAGAGGCTCAAAAGGCAATGAGGAGAAGAATGCCTTAAAAAGTCGAATTTGCCAGATGGAAAAAGAATCTCAAAAGCTCACTGAGGAGAATCATTCCTTCAGAATTAGACTGGAGCAAATGGAAGCTAGTGACTTTATGAGAAATCAAAATGCTGTTAAACAGATCCAAACAACTGAAAGAATAGAAGGCAATGTGAAATATCTCATGGGAAAAACCACTGACCTGGAAAATAGATCCAGGAGAGATAATTTAAAAATTATTGGACTACCTGAAAGCCATGATCAAAGAAAGACCCTGGAAATCATCCTTCAAGAAATTCTCAAGGAAAATTGCCCTGATGAAGACCCAGAGGGCAAAATAGAGGTTGAAAGAATCCACAGATCACCTCCTGAAAAAGATCCCAAAAAGAAAACTCCTAGGAATATCATAGCCAGGTTCCAGAATTCCCAGATCAAAGAGAAAATACTACAAGCAGCCAGGAAGAAACAATTTCAATATTGTGGAAACACAATCAGAATAGCCCAGGACCTGGCAGCTTCTACACTGAGGGCTCAAAGGGCATGGAATATGATATTCTACAGGTCAAAGGACCTGGGATTAAAACCAAGAATTACCTACCCAGCAAAACTGAGTATCTTATTTCAGGGGAAAATATGGTTATTCAGTGGAATAGAGGACTTTCAAGCATTCTTGAGGAAAAAAACAGAGTTGAATAGAAAATTTGACATTCAGACACAAGAAGGAAAAGATACTTGAGAAGGTAAACAGGGAAGAGAGATCAAAAGGAACTTATCAAAGTTGAACTATTTACATTCCTACATGGAAAAACAATAACTGTGACTGATGAAACCTTTCTCAGTATGAAAATAATGGAAGAAAGGTATATGGGTATATGAATACATATGTGAATATGTGTATATATATATATATTTATAGGTATACATGGATAGAAGGTACAGGTAGAATTTGGTGGGAAGGGATGATACTTAAGGGGTGAAGTTAAGAAGTGAGACAGGAAAGTGGCAAGAGGAGATGGGGAGAGGCAGGGTAGGGCAAACTATCTCATGTAGAAGAGGCAAGGGGAAGTAGTTGCAGGGGAGGGGAAGAACAGGAAGGCAAAAAGGCAAAACCATATTCTCATTGAGTTTGGCTCAGGGAGAGAATGACATATATACTAAATGGGATATCTCACCCTGCAGAAGAGTAGGGGGGAGGGGGGTGAAAGGGGGAGGATGGAGGGGAGGGCATGCTGTGGGGAGGGGAGATTGGAGGCACCCACTTTTGAAGAGGGACAGGATCAAAGTAGGGAATGGACCAGGTGGGGGGTGGGATGGGCAGGAGGGAAATATAGTCAGTGTTTTACAATATATCAACTATGGTAATATTTTGCATAGCTATACATGTACAACATATACTGAATTGCTTATCTTCCCATCAGGAGTGGGTGACAAGGGAGGAAGGGAATGGATCTGGGATTCGAAGTTTTAAAATTAAATGTTTCAAATATTTATATATATATATAAATACTATTATTAATATTGATTAATACAGATTAATTATTAATACAAATTAATAATGATATTATTAATTTGCATGTAACTGGGAGATAAGATGTGCAGGCATTGGGGCACAGAGATTCACCTTGCCCTAATGGAAAAGTCGAAGCGGGTATGGGAGAAGATATGGGAGAGAGCAGATTGTATGAGGGGATATCCTATGGGACTGCTATTCTGGGGTGGTGGGTGGGGGAAAAATGGGGAAAAAATTGTAACTCAAAATCTGGTGGAAATGAATGATGTATATCAGAAGTTAATAAAGCATTTGGGGAAAAAATCAATGAGGGAAGAATAAAAAGATTTGTATGCTACAGTGAGGAAAAAAGCAAAATTTTAGTGGACCCAGGCAGCTCAGTTGTATGATTTCCCTCAAGTATATGCACAGAAGCAGAAGAGGCAGTATTGGTGGGAATAACCCAGGGCTAGGGTTTAGAAAGGGATGACAAACACTCTTAATACTATGTTCACCAGCCTTACATCAATCTTATCTTCATCCTTAGTTACTCTCCCTTACTTTCAGTTTCCTCACATTCAAGTGTGCCATCTATATCCTGTTCCTGAAAAAAGGATGGGCAAGCAACCTCTGAACCAAAGCCTACTTGGCCCTCTGGGAAGAGTGACTGAACAATAGTCCAACAGTCAGCCCCCATCCTGAGTCAGATTGCTTTGGTGTGGTCTTTCTAGTCTGGGTTCACCTTTTTTGGTCTTGGTGGCTCTTACCTGAGCAGTGCTATAGCCACAACTTCTGAAGATCTGGTAAAGAAAGTTCTTGTCATCAAAATCTTTGGCACAGGCAAATGGTTTAGCTTTGTTGTTCAGTCATTTGTCATTTCAATTGTGTCTGTTTGTGACCCTGTTTCGGGTTTTCTTGGGAGTGGCTTGTCATTTCCTTTTCCAGCTCATTTTATAGATGAAGAAACTGAGGCAGACAGGGCTAAATGACTTGCTAGGGTCAAACTAGTAAATGTCTGAGGCTGGATTTGACCTCATGAAGATAAGGCTTCCTGATTTCAAGCCCAGTGCTCTATCCATTGTGCCACCTATCTGCCTTAGAAACGAATATGATTTTGTCAGTGGAAATTATACTAAAGAAGAAGCATTACCATCTATTTTGCTATTGAACCCTGGATCATGTGACCTTTCCATTTGACTTGCAGCTGGAACCTTTCTTATGTGTTGTCCTCTCCATTAAAATATGAACTTCTTGAGAGTAGGGTATGTTTTACCTTTCTATTTGTATCTATCACATTTAGGACTATGTTCTGCACACACTAAGTGTTTAATAAATGTGTCATTCATTCATTCAGATCTATGGCATGCTCTAGACTAGAATTCTTGGGAATTCTTTCAGGGGGTCCTTGAGGTCAAAACTAATTCCATTGTTTGACTTTTAAGATACTCCTCCCTTTCTTGCCTTCTCAATAGGTGGGGAAGGGGGCAGAGTAGCAGGAGAATTTGGAACTGAGAATAAAGTAAAATTTAATAAGTAATAAAAAATACTCCTCCTTTTTCCAAGTATATATCTGCATAAGGCCAGATTTTCTTTATGTACTTCAACCAAAACAGCATATTGCAATAGATTGAATGCAGAAGTAGATAGGAGAATCCAGCTGTCTTCTATTAAGTCAGACAGTTAAAGATATTTGTAAAACTATATAAAACAATACAATTCCTCACTAATTTTGTTTTCTTTTGGAACATACTATTATTTCTCACAAAAATATGTTATTTACATTAGCATAAACAGTATTATTATTTTAAATGAATTAATAAATGAATATTTAAAAATCTAGCCATTTAAATTTCTAATAAATATCAGTAGATATAACCCACATAAGCAAAACCTCTTTGGAGTCTTCAATAATATTTAGATTATAGATAGATCTTTTTAAGACTCTTTTTAAGAGTGTAAAGGGGTTCAGAGACCAAAAAGAACCATTGTTTTAGATACTATTCAAAGGTTAGGTAGGTGGACATGTCCCCTTAAATTAGCTGTAAATGGATTCCCTCTGGTAGTATTGTCTAAATTGTAGCTTCTTTCAAAGTCCAGGACCATGATTCTATTAATGTTCATTCCTTGACTGAATAGGTGTCTCATTTCTTATCTACGCTCTCTCATCTATTGAAGTCCAATAAGGGCTTCCTTTTCAATGAGGGACTTCATCTTATTTATTGAATACTCTAGCCAGAAGCAGAGGGTTCAACAAAGTAATTTCCAAGTGCCCCTATCTCTTTAGAGAGCTAAGAGAGCCATAGTTTTAGGCAGCCCACACAAGTCAGCAGCCACTAGGAGCAGAGCTAGGAACTGACGTGGGCACATGCATATGACTTGCTCCACTTCCCCTTTTGATTCTCTTAAAGCTCAGAATAGGCTTTCAGAGCAATGGCAGAAATGTCACTTCATGGCTTTATTCTATCCCCATAGATGCCAGGCTCACATGTGCTTCCTGAATATCTTGCCCAGTTACTTATACCTCCTCCAAGGAGTCTGCAGAAAAGTACAAAACTTTTTGCTGATATTCTCATCACAGCATATAGGCATTTCCCAAATGCACAGTCCTATTGTGGGTCCATACTTTTCACTGCATATGAACTCTTCACTGCATACCAGCCCTCCAATAACTGCATAGCCATGGTGGCCACCCACCCCCAACACACAATTGCACAATGGTCTTTTCTGCATTGGTGCCTTTAGGGAATTTGTCCTGACTTTTGTGCTTTTGGCTGAGACCTCTGCATATAGGTCATCTCCTCTCTTAGGATGTGGGCTTCTTGAGATCATAGTCTTTTTAATTGAGTCTTGTCTATCTAGAAGGCAGTGTCTTTGTCATCTAAAATATTAATATTAATATTAGTTTATTTAATCCCTTTCCAAGTTGAAAGAAATGTATTAGACTGTTCCTTTCAACAGAAGTTCTTTCAGAATTTTTTCCCTTCATTGAATTTCACTGTCATAAAAAAAATGCTTGGTAGAACCAAGATAGTGGAGTAAAAGCAGAAACTTGCTTGAGTCCTTGCTCCGACCACCTCCAATCCCTGTAGAAAAATGACTCTAAATAAATTTTAGAGCTACAAAACCCACAAAGTGATAGAGAGAAACAAAACTCCCACTGAAGGCAGTCCAGCAGGCTAACAGGAAGGGTCTATTGCACCAGGCTGGGAGCCAAGTAGAGTCCTACTTGAGCTGTGCCAGCCCAGACTCGCAGCCCAAACTGTCCAGAGCATACTTCAGGAGAGTGAATCACCAGAAGCTATGGAGGTTTTCAGACTTCTCAACTCATAAACACCAAAGAGAAAATACAAGGTCAGTAAAGAACTCTGTTGGAACTGGGTGAGAGAAGAGTGCACTCACTGTCTCTGGGGGTAAGACTTGAATGGACAGGGTTTTGGTGGCTGCAGCTGCTGCCACATGGATGCCTCCAGAGCTCCTGGCCTGCCAATCATAGGGAGACCAAGCAACCACTTGGGTGGTGGTCCTGGGGTGAGGAATATCAGTGTGCTAGAGCTTATGGTAGCTGTATAGAGGGTGCTTCATAGTTCTGACAACAATTGCAAAACCCTAGAAATTTGGGACACAGTTGTCTCCACTCTGGAAGCAGAGTTCTACTGTGGCAAAGAGCTCAAAAGTCAAGTAACTGGATGGCAAGATGAGCAAAGAGAGGAAATGCAATCAGACCACAGAATTTTTTGGGGGGGGACAAAAAGGAGCAAAACATAGAAGACAACAAAGTCAAAACTCCTGCATCAAAAGCTTCCAAGAAAATATAAACTGGCCATGGAGGAGGTCAAGAAGGATTTTGAAAATCAAGTAAGAGAAGTGGAGGAAGAATTGGGAAGAAAAATGAGAATGATGCAAGAAAATCATGAATAGCAAGTCAACAGCCTGACTGAAGAAAATAACACTTTAAAAAATAGACTATCTCGGGGCGGCTAGGTGGCGCAGTGAGTAGAACGTCGGCCCTGGAGTCAGAAGGACCTGAGTTCGGATCCGGCCTCAGACACTTAACACACACACAAACAAAAACCTAGCCATGTGACCTTGGGCAAGTTACTTAATCCCAATTGCCCTCCAAAAAGCAAAAAAAAAAAAAAATAGACTATCTCAAATGGCAAAAGAGGCCCAAAAAGTCAAGGAGGAGAAGAATGCCTTAAGGGCAAAATAGAAATTGAAAAGAATTCACCAATCACCCCTTGAAAAGGATCCCCAAAAGAAAACTCCTAGGAATATTATAGCCAAATTCCAGAGTTCCCAGATCAAGGAGAAAATATTACAAGCAGTCAGGACGAAACAATTTGAGTATTGAGGAAACACAATCAGGATAACACAAGACCTAGCAGCTTCTACATTAATGGATTGAAGGGCTTGGAATATGGAGGTCAAAGGAGCTAGGATTAAAACAAAAAATCACCTACCCAGCAAAACTGAGTATAATGCTCCAGGGGAAAATATGGTCATTCAAAATAGAGGATTTTCAAGTATTCTTGTTGAAAAAAACAGAACTGAACCAAAAATTTGACTTCCAAGTACAAGAATCAAGAGAAGCATGAAAAGGAAAACTGGAAAAAGAAATCATAAGGAACTTATTAAAGTTGAACTATTTACATTCCTACATAGAAAAACAATAATTGTAATTCATGAGATTTTTCTTAGTATGAAGATACTTGAAAAGAATATATATGTGTATGTATGTATACATACATTTATATGTTTGTGTATGTATGTATAAATATATATGTGTGTATATGTGTGTACATGTATACATAGACAGAGGGCACAGGATTAGTTGAATATGATGGGATTATAACTAAAAAATTAAATTAAGAAGTAAGAGAGGAATATATTGGGAAAAAGAGAAAGGGAGAGATAGAATAGGGTAAATTATCTCATATAAAAGAGGCAAGAGAAAACTGTTACAACGGAGGGGAAGAGTAGGAAGGTGAAAGAGAATGGGTCAACCTTACTCTCATTGAATTTAGCTTAAGGAGGAAATAACATACACACTCAATCGGGTATCTTACCCACAGGAAAGTAGGGGGAAGGGGATAAGAGAGGGGATGCTAAAAGGGAGGGCAGATTCAGGGAGAGGATTGTTGGAAGCAAACACTTTTGAAAAATGACAGGGTCAAAGTAGAAAATAGAATAAGTGGGGGGAGGTTTAGGATGGAGGGAGTCTTTCACAATATAACTACTATGGAAACATTTTTGCATAACTATACATGTACAACCTATATTGAATTGCATGTCCTCCCAGTGGGGGTGGGTGAGTAATGAAGACGGGAAAGAATCTGGAAATCAAAGTTTTAAAAACAAATGCTTAAAAAATTGTCTCTTACATACAACTGGGAAGTAAGATATACAGGCACTGGGGTATAGAAATCCATCTTGACCTACTAGAAAGTTGGGGGGCGGGGAGGATATAAGAAAGAACAGATTGGGGAAAGGGGTATTCTGTAGGTTTGCTATCTTGAGGTTGGGGGGATAGGGGAAAGACAGGGAGAAAATTTGTAACTCAAAATTTTGTGGAAATGAATGCTGAAAACTAAAAATAAATAAATTGAAAAAAATTATTATAGACAAGCCCCTCAGTTGTATCCTGTGTATCAGATCCTTACCTCTGACAGGTTATTCAGGGTTTATTCTTTGGGGGCCACTCTAATACTCTTGATGGTTCATGCCTCCACCAAAGTCTCTTCTGGGAAAATCGAAATCTGGCTCATGTCTCTCATAGGGCTATCAGCCCTCCTGCAAGCACTCAGGCAATAAAGATATTAGCTATAGAATGGTTTATTTAATGCAATTACAAACACAGAAATGATTCATCATTGAGCTCTTAGCAGAAAGCTCTTTCCAATGAGCTACATTTCCCTTGCCAGATATTCAGTGCAATTTCCTCCCCAAACTCACAGTCCTATGTTTAGTGATGGTCCTACTTCGTGTGTGTGTGTGAAACTAGCTCTGATGCAAGTGAACATTCCCATTTCCAGGGCAGGTCCAAGTAGTGTTGCTTCAGCAATTCCCATATACATTTGAGTTTAGTGTATATGGGACAAGATTTGACATCTCACTACAGGCTCAGGCCAGACTCCCCAGGCCCTCTTCACCCAATTCTCCATCTTTTATGGGTACCTTGCTGCCTTCCAGTTAGCTGCTCTCGCTCATGAAATTACTCTAGTAGCCCTATCCCTTTGTGCAGGCAATGTTTGCGGGACAGAGGTACCTCAGTTCTTATCAAGACATACATAGAATAGAATTCTTTCTGAGAGAAGTCAATGAGGATTGGGTTAATTGAGGAAGCTTCATAGAGGAAATGAGGTGGTCCTGGAAGATAGGTCAGACACAAAATATTCTAAATATGTAGGCTTTTCCAAGGTCATGTGGGCAGTGGCCAGCTGAGGGCAAAGTGGCACATTTCATAGCTACCTAAATGCTATCACTCAAGGACCTGAAAGTTATTATCTATCCGTTTCAGTAGCAGCTTGGGAAAATCCACATTCCAAAAAGGACTAAAAGCAAACACAACCAACTCAGCTGTTGAGAAGCCTGAAAGCAGAGCCTTTTCATCCTCTGACAACTCAATACGTTTAATGGAAACAAAATATAGGAAGGGGCTGATCTGGAACTTACATTAACCTCTGGCCTTGGATAAGTCCATAGATTCAAGGCCTTCAGATGTGTCCCTAGAACAATACTTCCTCTGCTCCCTGGAATGTAGTGTCTTTGTCATCCAAAATACTTAGAAAAATAAACTTTATTGAATCCCTTTCCAAGTTGAATAGAAACACAGAAGTCTGCTCCTTTCAACAGAAATGCTTTCAGCACTTTTTTCCCCTCCATCAAATTTCTTCCTCTTTAAATAAAAGCCCCCTCCTTACCCCACCCGTGGCAGCACCGTTCACCAGTTAGTATTATGTGGAGTTTTTCTATAGTGGAAGGCTTCTGTGACCCTCGCCTTAAGTAACTGCTTAAGCATTCAGTAATAGACCATACAGAAGCTCTCTAAAAATAAACATCTGCTTATAAAGAATTTAACCTCGGGATACAACACTTTAGAGGAAAGGGCATCTTTAATGGACTCTTGTCGGGGAGCCTAAAAGGAATCTGTTGCAGCTGAAAACTGACAGCTTCTCGTTGTCATGATACTAGGGACGTTGTTAACAAATGGGAAAAGTGTACTTCATTCAAAGCATGGCTATGATGCCTGCTTCCTTTAAGCTGCAATGGAGGGGAAGGAGGTAAGTAGCCGAGGAGCTATCGTATCCAGAGCTGTAACAAGGAATCCTTGTACCTGAGGAAAAAAATCAATTAAGGTGGGGAGGGGGGAAGGGGGCAGCACAGAAGATACCCCCTCCCTACTATAAAGTTAATGCTAGGAAAGGGAGTGAATTACCCCTCCCCCCAACCTGGAGAATAAGACCTATGCCCCTGCAACACAGTTGTAGGTCCCACTGCCCCCCTCTGCCAACCTCCCTCTTCCCAGATCCTAGGAAGGAGCTACAGGTCAGGGGAGAAGACAGGTCCTAGGAAAAATGATCCCATGATGATTGAACCCAAGAATGGGTAAGGAACCAGTGGTGCCACCTAGCACAATACCCTGAATAGAGATGGTGAACCCAAGGACTATTATGGAAAAGAAGACATCAGAGCTCTAGGGCAGAGCCCCAAGCCCCCTATGCTGGTTATTAGTCACATCCAATGACTTGGGGGAGAAATTGGCAGGGCTGGATTATCTCTTCCAAGTGGTTTTCCTAGAATTCAACCGATTTTATTTTTGCCCCCATCAAAGAAGCATTCCACTCTTAGGTTAGCTCTATGTCTGAGAATTAAGGGGGGAAATAAACAATTTTCTAGGGCAATATTTTCAAAATGAATTTGTCCTCTC
Organism: Gymnobelideus leadbeateri; assembly: GCA_011680675.1. Taxonomy (NCBI): domain Eukaryota; kingdom Metazoa; phylum Chordata; class Mammalia; order Diprotodontia; family Petauridae; genus Gymnobelideus; species Gymnobelideus leadbeateri. The sequence continues at coordinate 89,386 of WOXC01001532.1, forward strand.
CAAATTTGGGGAATTGAAGCATTTGGGGGCTTATTATGGTATCTGAGACCCTCTGCAATATGATGTCAACCTACCTTTCTACCCTTATCTTGTCCTTTCCTTCATGTATACTATATTTCAGATAAACTAGACTACTTGTGTCTTGTTTTGTCCTACCTTTTCTTTCTCTGTGCCTTTCCTCATGATATGCTCCATTCTAGAATATCCTCCTCCACCCCTAGCTGTTGAAATTCTTCCCTTCATTCAAGACTCAGGTGAGGTGCCATCTGTACAGCACTCCAGCCTTTCCCAAATGAAAGTGTTCTTTACTTACTCACAATTCTCATGATACTTTGTCTGGACCTCTCCTTTGTACTTATTTCACTCTCCTTTGTTTTACAGTCATTTGTGGTATGTCTTTATAAACAATCACTTGTAAGTTCCTTGATAACAAGGTTTATATAAATTATATTTTTGTATCTGCAGTGCCAACATGGTGCCTTACACAAAATAAGTCCTTAATAAATTTTTATTCAATTGAATGGGATTATATTAGTGGAATATTTGAGATTTGAAAAACCTGGAACTTGGGAATATCAACCAATCAATAAATCATTGAAAATTTATTAAGTACTTACTACAGACTGGCACTAAATTAAGTGCCTGGAATACAAAGACAAAAATGAAACAAAGAACTTGTTTCCATCAGTGGAGACAACACATATGCACAGAAGTATATACAAAATACATTCATGTAATCAGGACTTGCCCTGACCTCATAGCTGAGGTGAATGGTCATCATGTTTTTATAACAATAATTTAAACATCAAAGACACTGAAAGTAAGCCATCACAGAATAACTTGCCTGTAGGTGAGGAAACAAAATTGGCTTTTTCTCCCCTCTAGCCCTTCTCCTGTGGTGCAGAAGGATTTAAAGCAGAAAGGGAAAGAATTATTGGCAAATAGGAAGTAGCTTCCCTACTGGAGGGAGGGAATCTGAAGATGCGGGGGAAAGGTGTTGTTAAGCAGAGCACTGTTATCATCATCTGGACATTGCTTTACTCCTTTGCCCTACATGGCCTGCATATTTGTCTGGTTTGTACCTCTCCCCCTCCTCCTCAACCAGTCCTCCCTATTACTCCCCATCTTGTGCTCTACAACCCTAAGCTCAGAGATCATCCGGTAAGAGAGAGAGAAAGAAAGGGTAGTAGTACTTGGTGATTCACTATTCAAGGCTACCGAGGCAACTATCTTTCAACCTGATAACACTAGAGAGGTCAATTGTCTCCCTGGGGCATGCAACCAAGACATAAAAGAGAATCCCCCAAGACAGTTATGCACTTCTGGTGATTCAGTTGGGCATAGATGGTATTACCAAAAGGCTCCTAAAATTGTTGCTGAAGGTTATAAAGTCTCTCTGCTCTGGCATTTTCTAAATCCGTGGCACCAGCTCCTCCCAGTTCAGCCCTCTCTTTTCACATCAAGTCCATCCCACAAGTAGGATTCACAAGTTCTGGGTTTCAACACTCAACCGTGAAACCAAGCCAACACAGGGGAATCTTTAAATTCCATTACTATTACATGGCTAAACAAGTTGTAGTATATGAATGTAATTTAATACTATTGTGCTATAAGAAATGATGAGCAGGCAGACTTCAGAAAACCTGGGAAGACTTTTATGAACTTATGCTGAGTGAAGTGAGCAGAGCCAGGAATACATTGTACATAGTAACAGCCACATTGTGAGATGACTGACTTTGGTAGACTTAGCTCTTCTCAGAAATGCAAAGATCTAAGACAACTCCAAAAGACTCATGATGGAAGATGCTGTCTACATCCAGAGAAAGAACTATGGTGTCTGGATGCAGAACAAAACATACAATGGCTCTCTTTTTTTCTTTCGTTGGTTTTTTGTTTGTTTGTTTGTTTCTTCTTTCTCATGGTTCCTCCCATTGGTTCTAATACTTCTTTACAGCATGACTAATATGAAAATATGTTTAATATGAATGTATAAGCAGAGCCTATATCAGATTGTATACTGGTCTTGGGGAGGGTAGAGGAGAAAATTGAAAACTCAAAAGCTAATGGAAGTGAAAGTCAAAAACTAAAAATAAATTAATATTTAAAAAATAAGGTGATTCCTGAAGAAGAATTTGGATTTCCATACCATGGATTAAAATATAGGAATGACAGAATCCTGGACAGAGATATAGTGTACTAAACAAATGTTGAGGTAAATCTCAGGGGTCTTGCAAATTTAATTAGAAGTTTTAAACTAAAAAGGATGAGAGAGGGAGAATATTCTTTATTTATATGTTCTAAACTAGATACCATAGAGATGAACTATTAAAAATATGAAGAATATCAGTGGAGACACAGAAATTTTCAGGAGAAAAAATTTTTTAAGTGAAATAAAGCCCATGGCCTCAAATATCTACATACAAATGTCCCCAATCAAGGGAATAATCAAAACAATCAAGTGGGATTAGAAATCATGATACAAGGAGGTAAATTTGACCTCATTGATATTATTGAGGCTCAGTGGGATAAAACCCATGATTCATGAGGATTAAAGAAATTCAAAAGAAATAGGATAGGTGGGACAGTTAGGTAGCACAGTGAATAGATCACCAACCCTGAAATCAGGAGGATCTGAGTTCAAATCTGATGTCAGACACTTGGCATTTAACTACCTGTGTGACCTTGGGCAAGTCAACCCCAATTGCCTTGCCTTCCCCCCCTCAAAAAAAAAAAAAGAAATAGGAGAAGTAAAAGAGGGATGAAGTAGCACTGCATATTAAGAAGGGGTGTTCACAGAAGGAAGTTTAGGAGTTTGAGGAACAGGGGGAGAGACTTGCCAGATAGTATCTGGGTGAGGACCAAAGAGGGTCAAAACAGAAGTATTCCCTTGTGTAGATGGACCATTTGAATGGATGGATTGCATAATCAAATGTTAGAGATTTTTCTGATATGATTCCTTTATCTTATAAATGAATAAAATAAGGAACAGAGAGGGGAAATTATTAACTCATAATCATTTAGTGAGTCTGGAACAAAAAGACAGGTTTCCTAACCTAGTCTAGTGAACTTTACTGATATTTTTGGGCAATGAAATGAAGGCTGAAAATACCAAGAGAAGGTACCTAAAATTTGCATCTGACCACTTTCTTATTCATTTACAAAAGCAGGTAAATCAGAGTCTGATCTTTGGGGTCCCACTGATTTGAAGGTTTTTTTCTATTTTTTTTTCTTTAGGAAGATGCAGTTTGTGTATGACCTAGGTTGTGGCTGTTGTTTGGTGGTGGTGCGAGTTCTTTCTTGTTATGGCCTTGACAGTAGGAGTCTATGAGTGGCAAGGCCACAGGAATCCTAGTGGGTTTGCCTAGTTCATTTTCCTCTCAGGAATCTGCTGAACACATCATAGGCTCCCTCACATTGCTAAAGCTTCAAATCCTCCCCTTCCTCTGATCCATACCTTTTTATTAATTCCCTACTTCATCACCTGTAGTTCAATGCTTACCTGCCTTGTGGGATGATAGACCAAATTCATCTGGCAGAGGTGAGAGCCAGTCTTTGCTCAGGGTTATCTCCTCCTTGAGCTAGTCAATGGTCCCAGGAGCAGGAAAACTCTCATATAGACTGGACCAAGACCACTGAAAATGGAAAAACTTTGGCTAGCCACTTCTCAGGTACGTTATAGAATGGTTCCTGCTCAGATATATGTCAGATTAAATGACTTCTGAAGTTTCAGTCAATTCAGATCATTTTGTGATTAGAGATGGTATGAAGCCCCATGAAGGTAAGTTTCACTAATAATAATCATATTTATATAATACCACAATTACCAATGTACTTGTATGTACATTTTCTCCTGTGAGCCTCATAATAATCATTTATATGGACATCACAGGCACAGGTGTATTGGTAATATTTAACTACCAGCTTACAAACAAATGAATATACATTTATAAATTTAATCTGCATTATTTTCCCCATCATTTTCTTCAGTCTGGACAATCAACAAAATAGATCAAGACCCAATCTCTATCATTTACTGATTTCTAAAGTTTAAATGCTCACACTGAAAAATTAACAACAGGTTATTGCCTCCAGGATCAAATACAAAGTCCTCTATTAGGCATTTAAAGTCCTTCATAGTCTGGTTCCCTCCTCCCTTTCCATCTCTTGCCTTCTTACATCTTACTCCCCACCAGGTACTCTTCAACCCAGGGACACTGGCTTCCTGGTTTTTCCATGAACAAGACACTCTGTCTCTTGGGCTCTGGGCATTTTCTCTGGTTAGCCTGCATACCTGGAACACTCTCCCTACTTATCACTGTCTCCTGCCTTCCCTCATATCCATCAAGTCTCAGCTAAAATCCCGTCTTTCAGAGGAAGCCTTTCCTAATTCCTCTTAATTCTAGTGCCTCCCCTTTGTTATTATTTCCTATTTATTCTATATATAGCTTGATATATCTCTATTGACTGATTGATTCTTAGGAGCCTATGCTAGCTGGCTTCCACACATCCCTGATTAAAGGTATTATTAACATAAGGGAGCTGAGGCCTAAAGAATTGACTTGCCCATGGTCACATAATGTATTTTAGCGGAAGGATTTGTACGCAGGTCTTCCTGACTCCAAATTGAGCACCCAACCCATCCTACCATGATTCCAATGGAGAAAAGCATTTTATAATATGATATGGTAAGCCCACAGTCAGGAAAAAATAAGGAAAACACTGTTTTTTTTCATTCTCTATGTTTTCTGAGTACCTGAAAAATAGAATTATTTTTTGTGAAAGAACATCCACTTCTATCCCAAAGTAGGCAACAGGACCTCAGATTCTGAAAGGAGAAAAAGACTATGATATCAATAATAAAATATAATAACTGAAATTTTCCTAATAGTCCACATTTCTCTAGTGCCTTAAGGCTAACAATGTGTTTTCTTCACAACAAAGGTGAAAGAATTATTATTCTTTACAAGTATTATTGTCCTCAATGATGATAAAACTATGTCTCAGAGAGATAAAGCAACATGCTCATTGTCATAAATATAGTAAATATTGGAGTCAAGTTTTTTTTTAAGTAGGGTTCTTTTGACTCTTCATCTAATATTCTTTTCTTTCTTTAAATTTTTTGAACTTATCTAGTATTTTGTTTTTCCCTAATAACACATAAAAACAATTTTAACATTAATTTTTAAAACTTTGAGTTCCAAATTCTTTTCCTTCCTCCTCACTGCTCACCTCCCATTGAGAAGGCAAGCAATTTAATATAGGTTATACACATATAATTATATAAAACATTTCCATATTAGTTATGTTGTGAAAGAAAACATAGACAAAAATAACTTCAAGGAAAATAAAGTAAAAAGTGTGTTTCCATCTGTATTCAGACACTATCAGTCTTTCTCTTAGGAGGGATAGCATTTTCCATCATAAGTCCTTCAGATTTGTCTTGGATCATTGTATTGCTGAAAATAGCTAAGTCATTCAAAGCTGATCATCTTACAATATATTGCTATTGCTTTGTACACAGTACATTTCACTTTGCATCAGCTCGTGTAAGTCTTTCCAGGTTTTTCTGAGAGCATCCTGCTCATCATGTCTTATAGCTCAATAGTATTACATCATAATTACATATTACAACTGTTCAGTCATGCCCCAATTGATGGGGATCCCTTCAGTTTCCAATCCTTTGCCATCAGAAAAGGGCTTCATAAATATTTTTGTATGTATAGGTCTTTTCCTTTTTTAAAAAATCAATTAATTAATTTAATTTTAGTTTTCAACATTCCCTGCCCTTTTTCCTTTTTTAAAATCTCTTTTGGGATGCAGATCTAGTAGGGATATTGCTAGGTCAAAAGGTATGCATGGTTTTATAGTCCTTTGGGCATAGTTCCAAATTGTTCTTCAAAATGGTTAGATCAGTTCACAACTCCACCAATAAGGCATTAATGTCTCTTTTTTTCCACATCTCCACCAACATTTTTCATTTTCCTTTTCTGTTTCACTAGCCAATCTAATATTATGAGGTGGTACCTCAGAATTGTTTTAATTTGCATTTCTCCAATCAATAGTGAGTTAAAGCATTTTTTTCATATGGCTATAGATCGGTTCTATTACTTCATCTGAAAGCTGTTCATATCTTTGGATCATTTGTCAGTTGGGGAATGTCTCTTATTTTTTATAATTTTGCCTCAGTTCTCTCTCTGTTTGAGAAATGAGGCTTTTATCAGAGAAACTTGCTTCAAAAATTTTCCCTACTAGTAATGCTAACTATACTTCCTTCCTCCTATTCCCCTCCTCCTGTTTATTCTATTCTCTCTCCTTTTACCCTGTCCCTCCTCAAAAGTGGTTAGCTTCTGACTACCCCCCCCACTCAGTTTTCTCTTCTGTTACCCCCTTCCCCACTTCTTTTAACCTCCTACTCTCCTGTTCGGTAAGATAGATTTCTATACCCAAATGAGTTTATATGTTCCTCCTTCTTTGAGCCAATTCTGATTATCACTCCCTCTCATGTCCCCCCTCTTCCCTTTTACTGTAAAAACATTTTCTTGCTTCTTTTATGTGAGATGATTTACCTTGTTCTACTTCTCCCTTTCCCTTTCTCCCAGTACATTCCTCTCTCACCCCTTAATTTTATTTTTTAGATATCACCCCTTCATATTCAATTCACACCTGTGCCAAATACTCCTAACTGTCCTAATTATGTGAGGTTCTTATGAGTTTACAAGTATCATCTTCCCATGTAGGAATGCAAGCAGTTTAATCTTATTAAATCCCTTATGATTTTCCTTTCTGTTTACCTTCCTATACTTGAGTTTTGTATTTGAAAGTCAAAATTTCTATTCAGCTCTGATCTTTTCATCAAGAATGCTTGAAAGTCTTCTATTTCACTGAATATCCATTTCCTCCCTGAAAGATTATATTCATTTTTGCTTGGTAGGTGAAGCATAAGCTCCCTATTGTCTTGGTCCTCTTCAAGGACAAAGGACAAACAACAACCTCTGTGAGTAAAAATATGAGCTGCCCCACTGGGGACCCAACTGGAACTGCTTAAGAACCACTCCTTAAACCCAAATCACTATGGCTCTCATCGACTGTCCAAAAATAGGTCCCAGGACAAGCACCACTTGGTCATTGTTTGGGCCCTGATTAGCTCAGAAAGAATGTAAATAGCAATTGTTTCTGTTTGGGGCAGAAAGTATGAGGGTCTTCCCCACCCATATTGATTTTTTTCTTGACTAGGTAAAGAGACTGTTCTCTGCCTCATTCCTTACCTAGCCTTAATGACTAATTGAGCATTGCCTTAGTCAAACTGAGACCTGTTAAAGAACTTAGCTTAAAAAGACCAAGGTCTCCGACTACATCCAGGATCATAGCCAGCTGTCCTGATCTATATCTTGCCACTGGGCCTAGATGGCTCCAGAGGAGAAAGTGAGGTTAGTGACTTTGCATAGTCTTTTCTCACTTATTTCCAATTTACTTGCATGTCATGACATCACCTTCCTGATGTCATGGTCCTCTTTGAGAATGAAGGACTAACAACAACAATGATTCTTGGTTGTAATCCTAGTTCCTTTGCCCTCTAGAATAGCATAGTCAAGCCCTCCAAAACCCTTTAATGTAGAGGTTGGTGAATCTTGTGTTATCCTGGCTGTGGCTCCTGGGAGTTTTCATTCTGGGATCTCTTTCAGAAGGTGATTGGTGGATTCTTTCAATTTCTTTCTTATCATCTAGTTCTAGAAGTTCAGGGCAGTTTTCCTTGATAATTTCTTTAAAGATGATGTTTAGGCTCTTTTATTTTGATCATGGCTTTCAGGTAGTCCTATAATTTTAAATATATTTTGCACTGATTTTCTATCTGACTTTCACATCTTTGGGCCTCCATTTCCTCTTATGTAAAATTAATGGAGTTAGACATGGTGCATCATATCAATGGGATTCTCCTGGTGGTATCAGCCTTCCCTCTCACTGCCCAAAAACATCAGAAAAGTTCACTAGACTAAGTTAGTAAACCTCTCTTTTAGTTCCAAATTCATACTCATATGAGTTCATATTCATATTATGGGTTAATCATTTCCCCTCTCTGTTGCTTATTTTCTTCATTTACAAAATAAAGAAATTATATCAGAATAATCTCTAACATTTGATTATTCAATTCATCCATCCAAATAGTCCATCTACATGAGGGAATACTTCCGTTCTATTTTGATTCTTATTAGGCATAAAGTAAGAACATAGAACTCACCATTGACATTTTAAAATTATCTCTCTTGGATCTGTTTTCCAGGTCAGTTATTTTCCACAGTTGTTTTTCCAATGAGATATTTTACATTGTCTTCTATCTTTTCATTCCTTTGGTTTTGTTTTATTGTTTCTTGATTTCTCATAAAGCCATTAAATTCCATTTGCTCAATTCTAATTTTTAAAGAATTATTTTCCTCAGTGATTGTACCTCCTTTTCCCTTTGGCTAATCCTAATTTTTAAGGAGTTTTTTTCTTTGGTGGATTTTTGTGCCTCTTTTTCCATTTGGCTAATTTTGCTTTAAGGCATTCTTCTCCTCATTGGTGTTTTGGACCTCTTTTACCATTTGACTGAGTCTGCTTTTTAAGGTGTTATTTTCCTAAGTTATTTTTTGTGTCTGCTTTACCAAGCTGTTGACTTGTTTTTCATTATTTTCTTGCATCACAATCATTTCTCTTCCCAATTCTTTCTCTACCTATCTTACTTGATTTTCAAAATACTTTTTGAGCTTTTCCATGGCCTGAGATCAATTCATATTTTTTTGGAGGCTTTGGGTAAAGGAGCTTTGACTTTGTTATCCTCTGACTGTGTGTTTTGATCTTCCTTGTTACCTTAGTAACTTTTCTATGGTCAGAATTTTTTCTGTTGTTTGCTCATTTTCCTGGACTATTTCTTGACTTTTAACTCTTTGTTAAACTAGAGCTCTGCTTCCAGGGTGGAGAGCACACTGTGCCAAGCTTCAGGGTTTTTGTGCAGCTGTTTTCAGAGATACTTCTAGGGACCTGTAAGTTTTCAGCTCTTCCAAAGTTGTATGATGTAAAGAGAAGTGTTTACTACTCTCTTGGACTGTGCCCTGCTCTGTGTGTGCCCACAAGTGCTATTTTTTTCCCTGGGACTGTGAGGAGGGTCCCTTCTCCACTGAAGCCTGCAAGGTCTCATGTGCTAGTGCTCCTTCTCACCCTGGGACTGCCACCCAGGACTGGACCTAAATCTGAGTACAGGCAAAGCAACAGAGTCCTGCCTCCATACTAGCAAAAAAGACTCCTGTTATCTCCTTCTGACCCATTGTTTGACCCCTTTACCATCTGTGGGCTAAGAGCTCTAGAAGGGAGCAGGCTGATACTGCTGATTCAGTAGTTCCCAAGACATGCTCCTGTTTTGCTGGGTCTGAGTCTATGCTGGCATGGCCTGAGTTGAACTCCACTCTTACCTGGGTGTGACAGACCTTTCCTGATGACTTTCTAAGTTATCTTTCACTGGAAAATTATTTCATCGCATCCTTTTGTGGGTTCTGTTGCTCCAGGAACACTTTTATGGCATTATTTAAAGGTTTTTAGAGGGGTTTAGGGGAGAGCACAGGAGAGTTGCTGCCTTTTCTCTGTCATCTTGGCTCCAAGCCCCTTATTATTCTTTTCAATACAAATGCCTCACTCCAATTCTAACCTTTTCCAGGATAGAGGAAATGGCAAATTTCCCTCATTCAAATAATTCAGAGAAACCTGGCCTTTGGCAGAGTCTAAGCAGCATTTCCCTTTACTCTTTCCTGTTGTTTTGCCAGAAGGCAGGTCAGTAGTAACCCCATTTTTCATGTAAGGAAACTAAGACCTATACCAGCTAAATGGTGCAGCCCAAGTCATCTGGAAAATCCATAACAGGGGCTGGATTCTAGCCCAGGAAGCTCTGAATCTTTGTTGTTTGCCTTCCCCAGTGAGTCATTCAGTATACCTGGAAATGTGGCTGGAACAGATTTTGGGAGAGATCTAACCATGTTTTAACAAGGGATCTGATTTAAACACACACACACACACACACACACACACACACACACACACACACACACACACACACAAAATCCTTCAAAACGTATTGCCCCCAAGACATTAAAATAATATATTCATGCCATAGGTCATTTACTTGGGTTTCCTAATTAAAGAGATTTGTCTGTCTCAGGATTTTATTAGAATACTTGCCTGTCTATGGATTTACTTATAGTCCTAGGACTAGACAAAGTCTGTAGACCAAGCTGGAAAACTAGTTTTTAACCATTAACCAAGGAAATAGAAGTGATACATAGTGTAAGTGTGGGATGATTGATTTACTCAACCCTACCCCACTTAAAATGACAAGCTGCTCAATCCATCAAGTTTAATCATAGACCATAGAGTAAGTGCAAAAAGTCCTTTAAAGTGATCGTAAAAGAATCTTACTCAGAGAGGCTAAGGAAATTCAGCCATGCCCCAGGGATCATGCATAAATTATCAAGTGATTTGACAAGAGATTCATTCAAGAGATTGGAACAAACTTGGCATTCTAGCACATCCCTGAGGAGCAAAGGTAAAGCTGAGCTGTAGAATCAAGGAAGGTCATTGGTTCTGCAGGTATCTTGGAGCAAAAGACTCAGACTGAGGGAGATGCTGAGAAAAAGTCAGTTCTTCCCCCAGCTTTCTCACTCTAAGTAAGTCTATCCACAGACCCAATACTATAATTTGCTGTTTCATTACCCAATCATTTCCACTAAACCAAAATTTTCCTCAACCCAGGGTTAATTAGAGATAGATATAAATGTAAAATTAAGCAAAGAATATAATATCTTCCTAAATGTTAAAGAGTTGTCCTAAATGGGGGCTCAGAGCACCTGTAACTGAACTCAACTTTTGGGCCAAAATAAATTTCCTAAAGCTAATGAAAGGGAATTTTGTGAACTTAAAGGGTCATTAAATTGTGCACTAGACTTAAAATGAACTAATTACTGTAACAAGGTATTACAGCAGCTACAAAGGATGTTTCAAAATCTGACCAGTGACTTCTCTAGTATGAGCTATAAATAAAACAATACGGTCCACATAACTTTTCCACTAGTTGATCACTAATTACATACTCAATACTTTAGGCATGCGGGCAAAAGCTATTTACAAGACTATTTGCAATCACAGCCTGACTCCTTGTTTAGAAGAAATCATCTACCATAGCAACAGTTTCAAGCTTGAACCTTGGCTCTAACAGCTGTTATGATCGTGGACAAGTCACTTAATATTTCTGAGCCTCAGTTTCCTCAACTGTAGACAGGATAGTAATTTTGGTACTATCTTTACCACAGGATTGCTATAAGGAAAAGCCCTTGGTAAATTGTAAAATTCTATATACGTGTGATCTATTACTATCTGATTATTAAACTTATTCTAAGTTCATCAGCCTTAATTATAGCTGCTTACTAGGTATGGGATATCCCAAAAGTCTTAGAGTAGTTTTAAACTATGAAAGCTTATTAAAGTTATTAAAGCTTTAGATTATCCTAAGACTTTTGGGACACCTGGTATAGTACTTCCTTTTTTCTTTCTCCTGGGCTCCCTTATCTATCAATGGCTGTCACACCTATTCATAGATGCCTCATTCCATTTTGGGGGGCTTGAGGGAAAGGGGTCAGAGAAGCCAGAAAACACGCCTAGCTAAGCCCCAAATGGCCAACTGTGACCTCTACCTTAAGAGTTTCTATTACTGGTACACCTGCTGCCATTGCTCAGTACCAGGTCTTTCTACCTGCTGTCCCTCACTCTTTCTCAGATTAGGCCCAGGGACAGCTCTGGGTATTGCCCATTGCCATCTGACCCCAGCCACTTTCATGATTCCCTATCTTCTGCTTGTGCACTGGTCTGTGAAACTCACCAGGAGATAGGTAGTTAGTCTGGCTAGTAGTAATCGAGGGCACAGCAATGCATGGGCTATTCCAGGTTTGGGGGGCATTGTTTTGTTGGGGGTGGGGTTGGGTATTACTTAGGAGTAGTAGTTAGATGAACACTTTCCTTCTTTCCCTTCAAGAACAATAATGTCATTGTGTCTTACTTTGTTCCCTTCAAATATGCTTTGTAAAGTTTGACCGTCTTATATGGGGAAGTAGCAGTGTGATAAGTGAAAAGGAAGGCTTTACTTGCAGTTAGGAAAGATGTTTTGAATTCTGGACCTGCTATTTGCTACCTGTGTGGCCTTGAGAAAGTTGCTTAAACTCTCTGGGTTTCAGTTTCTTTATCTGTAAAGGATGGGAGTTAGATAATCTGGATTACTTGTAATCTCCTTTCCAATTCTAAATTCTTTGATAACATGGTGAGGGTTTGAGTCCTGCTCCACTACTTCCTGGCTGGGCAACTATGGCCCAGGCTTTGAACCTCAGTGCCCTTATGTATAAATAAGGGCTGATGATAGTTGTACTACCTACCTCATGAAGTTGTTTTGAGGAAAGTGCTTTGTAAACCTTAAAGAGCTAAACAGAATATCCCAAAAATCTTAGTGTAGTTTTATGTTTATGTACAGCTATGTCCCAATTAGTTTGAATAATGAATCCTGTGAAACGGTCATATTGTTTGAATAATTTCTACTGGGCTGGAACCAATTGTCGTTCAGTTGTTTCTGGACTCTTTGTGACCCTATTCAGGGCTTTCTTGGCAAAGTAATTTGCCATTTCCTTCTCCAGCTCATTTTACAGAAGAAGAAACTGAGGCAAATAGGATTCAGTGACTTGCCCAGGGTCACACAAGTAGTATCTGAGGTTGGATTTGAACTCAGGTCTTCCTGCCTGCAGGCCCAGTGCTTTATCTATTATGATACCTAGCTGCCTCGGTCCTAGGTAAGGACCTTGTTTTATATAATCATAGCCTCAAAAATTCAAATATGTACAACCACTTGACCCGATTCAGTATTCACAATAATCAGGCCTAGTTGTAACTCTTTCTTCTGAGGATAGTTAATACAAGTGTGTTCTCTAAACTATGTTAGATATTAGAAATTGCACGTTGCTTACTCTAAGATTATTACTTCTCCCCAATATCTAAAATAGTTTAAAACTGCAATTGTCTGGGTCAAGACTTAAAAGTTCAAATTCACTTTAAGTCCTTAGGGAAACAACATAGTGTAGATGATGCACTGGGCTGAGAGTCAGCACAGTCTCCCCCATCAGACTGTGAACTCTTTGAGAAATAGGACCATTTTGTACCTCATTTTGTATCACAGTATCTAGCACATAGTAAGCATTTAATAAATGCTTATTGACTGACTGACAGTTCCAGTCCTATGTTTGACACTAACTTTCTATGTGACATTCACATCCCCTCTCTGGGCCTCCATTTCCTCTTCTGTAAAATTAATGGAGTTAGACATGGTAAGTTCCATATTTTTACTTAATGCCTAATAAGAATCAAAATAGTGCTTAGTGTTGATACTAACATAAATACCTCTTTTAAAATAGCACTGAAATCTCTGCATCAACTTTTATACTCACAGTCTTGCCCCACATAGATTGAGTCTACCTGCTGGGATAAAGTCTTTGTGCAGAGATACTCGAAGGATAATAAGTCCCCTTTTCTTCTACAGCAGTGCATTAGGGGTATGATGACTATAATTTTTCTTCTGTAAGGAATCTACTTCAAAAGGAAAATTCCTACTTCCAGAAGGGTAGGAATGACAACAACAAAAATTCTTAAATGAAATTAGAGGGAAGAAAAGAAGGCAGCACTATATGATTTGGATGTTTTCCATCATTTCAGATGAGTTGAAAGACAGGCAAAACCCAGTGTTTGCTTTGGCAACCCCTTAGGGAATTATTAAAATTTTCAAATTTCTTTATAAGTTTTGTAACCTACCTTTTGACCTAATCCATGGCAGAGGAAGGGGGACTGTGGAGTGACTCAAGTGACCTGAGGAAGGGAACCATTCTACTAACCAGGAAGATTTACCTAGAATTTCACAAGTTCTGAAGATTGGTCCTTCATTTTGGTCGACTGGACCAGATTATTGATAAGAAAAAGGAAGATGTAAGTAAACCATCACAAATGTGAGCAAGGAGAAGCTATAGTGGGCATGACTGTAGTGGGGTTATTGGACCCTAATGATAGGATTCATTAGAGGGTTGGCATAGAGTAATAACCAAGAAGATGCTATAGAAAGTTGAGATGGTGATCTATGAACCTGTATAAATGGAGGGGGTAGATAGCCTCGTAGTGGCTCACCCTTGATTGTGGTAGGGGAACCAGTGTCACTGAGCCCCAGGAACCATTCCCACTTCACTCTTGGTCACACCAGGAAAAGTGTATAGACACTCAACCTTTGCTGGTTGGGGGAAGGCAGGTTCTACAGTACAAGTAGAGATCTTTAGAGAAGTACTATAAATACTCCATAAGGGTAAATTGCAATCAGATCTCCTATATATGAATAGGTTCTTCAGAATTAGAGATATGTTGCTTACCTGATGTTTAGAAGCCCAAGGATATGAGTAGCTTTCTCCTTTGTTTGGGCTGAAAATGACCCTCAATTCTTATATAGTAACTGAGACATATAATAGGTGCTTAATAAATATTTCTCTATGGATTAATGAGTACAGAGAAGGTGATGATCTCCACTTGTATCAGTTCTTTAAGAGGGAAAGACAAACCCTCCAGAAGCAGATAACGAACACTGCTTCATTCCAAGAAATATTTGACTGGAAGTATGAAAGATGCTGACATGGTTGATAACTACACTTTTAACTTTAGTTGGGTATGTTTTGTAGTTTCACTCCAGAAGGGACAATCCTTCATCTCTTTGAGATGAAAACCTCAAAGTTACTCAAAAGCAGATTCTTTTCTCTTGCATATAAAAGTCTAGTCATGGTTTACCTGCCCTTTATCTGTGATAATACCAGCCCTGCCTTGGTTTTGTGGGGAAGTCCATAAGGCTGAATTCCAGGTTAGTTGTGAGGCAGGAAGGGAGTCAACTTGTTCACATGGTTTTAAAATTTTTAATGCATTTAAGAGGACTATTGGGGCGGCTAGGTGGCGCAGTGAGTAGAGTGCCAGCCCTGGAGTCAGAAGGACCTGAGTTCGGATCCGGCCTCAGACACTTAACCCACACAAACAAAAACCTAGCCGTATGACCTTGGGCAAGTTACTTAACCCCAATTGCTTAAAAAAAAAAAAAGAGGACTATTATAGCTCCTCTCAAATTCAGGAGATTTCTTCCCTTGAAAGTTTCTTCATGGTCTTTTTTTTTTAAATTTTTTTTTTTTTAAAGCAATTGGGGTTAAGTAACTTGCTCAAGGTTACACGGCTAGTCATTATTTATGCGTGGGGGCTCATTTTCTGAGGCCGGATCTGATCTCGGGTCATCCCAACTCCGAGGCCGGCGCTCTTACTCACTGCGCCACCTAGCTGCCCCTTTAGGGCAATTGGGGTTAAGTAACTTGCCCAAGGTTACAGGGCTAGGTTTTTGTTTGTGCGGACTAAGTGTCGGAGGCCGCCTCCGAACTCAGGTCCTTCTGATTCCAGGGCCGGCGCTCTATTCACTGCGCCACCTAGCCGCCCCTCTTCGTGGTCTTACAAAGTTGTATTCTCAAGATGGAAATGAACTTGTAGGATTATGTTACTTTCTGACACTTAAGTACATATATACTTCACTGTGGAGAGTCACAATGATGACCAATATGAAACAGGAGCTTTTAGATTGTAAAGAAGACTACATTTCCCATGAGACTGTGGAACTCAAGATGGGTCCGAACAGATATTGGTGAAGGCATGGTATGGCTCCACCCTTGTGCCTCTGAAATTTTCCTTCTCTGTCATATGATGTTTCTCCCCCTCTACACACACACACACACACACACACACCCTAAAAGTAATCAACTTACTGAGGGTTAAGGAACTTGTAGGTGAGGAAATTCCTTTTACTAATGTGGTTTTAGAGATCTTCCTAATGATTTGCCAAGGGTCATGCGGAGCCAGTATTTTTCTGAGGCAAGACTTGAACCCAGACCTTCCTGGCATAATTTCTAGCTCTCTATCACCAATGCCACACTATCTAAACAATAAGTTATTAGACATACCAAAAAGTGAGAGAAAAACTTGTTAACCAACCTCTCCCCATAAGTAACCCTCCACCTATCTTCCAAAATTCCTTTTGACTACTTTTCATGCTCTCAGTTATAAGCCAAGGATATCTGAATAGCATCTACTGGATGAGCACAGAAAAGGAAAAACAGGAAGGAATTTGTAGTCAGGGCTCTATCCTGGACCTCAGAATAAAATGAGGAAGACTGCATGGTATCATGAAGAGAGTTGATTTCCTCTTACCTGGCTCACCACTCTACCCAAATACCTGGCAGTTCCTGGCATGTAGAAACTTCCTCTTACTCTGATCTCTATTTTTTTTTCCGATCTAATTGTTTTCACAGCCCTGGGTCTGGTTACCACATATAGGGGCTTGGGATGTGACTAATGACTATGCCCACAGTCTGGATTCATCTCTTCTACTGCAGGCTCCAGTCACCATAGACAGAGGTATGGGCAGTGTCAGCCAGCAGCCTCGACCTCTAACTTTTGACCTGTTGCTCTCATATTCTTGATGGGTTGAGAGCTTTGGTCTGACAGCAGTGGTTCTGGATCCAGACTCTGTCCCTTGAACATGGTGTACTCTCTCAAAGGTTAAAGAAGAAAGAAGTGAAGGGAAGGAGGTGTTAAATTCCAATTCTGGACACCAATGTGAAGATCATACAGCTTTCTGGTCCAGAGTGCTTGCTCAATAAGGCAGCATCACTTTCCTGTAATTTCTTGCCCATAGTAAGTACATGACTCACCCCAAACTCAGTGAAGAATCATCAATAAAAAAATAAATTTTATTGACTCCTCTCATGATATGGAGGTGACCCGGGGTACTCATAGGCTAAAGAATCAGAGTGTAAGGTTCAATGTCCTCTATTGGACTGGGAAGGCTATGGACATAGCAACAGAGTCCAGAGATAAACTATGTGTTTCATCTAAGTACGAGTCTAAGTAAGATGGAGATGCTTGTCACCAAAGGCTTGGCTGCTAGGTGATTTTAATAGTTCAAATATCTATCAGTGTTTTCTCCTCTATGTAATGAAGGTTAAGCTAGATTTGCCTGAAAGGTGACAAAATTAAGAATTAATTAACCCTAGGGTTATGCAACTCTCAAACTGTGCTTTCTTTTTATTCAACTTCCTGGAAGTTTCTGGTTGTGTTGACCTGACTTCCTGATCACTTAGAAGCATCAAAGGTCTTACTTATATAGGGCTGAGACCCTTTAGAGTTTGTGGATGATTGAGGGCCATGACAGTAACATACACTGCTCTACTAAATAGATATGTTTCCACATGGAGACAAGGGGTTAAGGGTGTGCCGAGGGGAGGGAATGTCTTTAAAAGCTAAAGGCTACTATCTTTGTGGCATATTTTTGCTATGATAGCACTAAGTAAACCTCCTTTTGTTAATTGTTCAATAACCTTTAAGTACCTTATTTCACTCCAACATAGAATTTGAATTAACATGGTGCTAGTATGAGGCCCACCCTTATAAGTATCACATGGTTTGACCCCATCAAAACTTATGAAACATCATGTCATGGTGACATTGTCAAGTGCATCACTGGAGGGAGCCCCTACATTGATGAAATGGATCCCTGAAGAATTGAAGCAAGAATATCCTTAAGAAGGCAGGGAAGTGGTCAGTTGCTTATAGGAATATTTCCATTCAAGATAGTTAAAACAAACAAACAAAAAAAGAAATTTATCTTGCTGTTTGAAAGGGTAAATGCTTAGAAATTTTAGTTATGGGAAATAGCTTGTTCTCTAGTGGTGCTGAACAAATGAGATCCAGAATCCAGAGAGAAAAGAGACCTCAGAAATCATCTGCTACAAGTGCTTCATTTTACAGTTGAGGAAACCAGGGCCCAAATCAACTAATCAAGAGACTTGCTCAAGATCACACTGCCAAATTCTACATTGTATCTACTATAGCACATGCTTCAATTTCCCCAGTTCTCCATTTCAATTCAATTCAACAAACATTTATTCTATAGTAACCTGTGACTCAGGATCTCAGCCCTGAGCAAACATGGACTAGATTCAATTTCAGAAAACTTCTCTCTCTTAATAATCCTAACAGCCCCAGCCCAAGGTAAACCCCTGGGAACATCGGAATTCTGCTTGTGTCTATCTAAGTATTCCATTCCCCTTTAAGCTCTGAGGTTAACGAAACATTAAACAAAGAACAAGTTTATTATTAAGTACAGAAAAAAATAGAAACAGTCCTCTCCTGGTGAGTTGTCCTCCACCTGTCCTTTCCTCACTTGTTTTGGCTGACTAGCCCTTGGATTAGACAGCCTCAGCAAAGTGATATTATGGATAAAGGACTAGATCTGGAGCCAGGAAGATCTGAATTCTAATCCTGTCCCAGATATTTACTGGCTGTGTGAATCTGGCCAGATTACTTTCTGAGCTTTGGTTTTCTCATCTATAAAATGAGGATATTTGACTCAAGAATTTTTTAATCTCTTCCAGCTCCAAATCTATGCTCCTAAGAGAATTTCATCTCTTTGTACTTGCCTGCTTTCTTCTGTGGTTTTCTCACTCCCTTCCTACTTCTGCTGTTTCTGCAAGCACCATTGGGAGGGACAGCCCCACTCTACTGTACTGTAGATGGAGATCTACAGTGTTCATAGCTCCCAACTCAGCTCACACAGTTTTCCCTTCAGCAGTGTGGGTGCTTTGAAAGGACAGGCTCCTATGGTCTTCATGCCTAACAGACTCTCCTGAGGGCAAATGTGCCTCAGCCTCTTCCCCACCTACCAAGGCGGAACCAAAGGAGCTATTTGAGTGAGTGCTCACAGCTACCCATATAGTCTTAAGTTCAAGGGATCCAAAGACAAAAAGGAAACAATCCCCTGCCTAGAAGAGGGGATTTTGCACAAATATGGCATTATTAGAAAGGGATCCCATGTGTGAAAAGAAAGAACTTGGACTTAGAGCAAATAGAATCAGAAAAGTAACTGAAAGTCAAATATTTGTTCTGATTTTGGACAAACCTGAACCTTACCAAATTGTAGTTGCAACATCTACAAAATGGGGGCAATCATATTTACACTTCTTCTCTCATGGGGTGGTTATAAGGATTATATATATATATATATATATATATGTATGTAGATGTAGATGTAGATGTAGATGTATATGTAAAGCACTTTATAAACCATAGAACACTACGTAAATGTCAATTATCTGAAACCTTTTCATATTTTAAGTATTAATAGGATATGACTGAAGCTGACATTTTTGCAAGTACCAAGTAGTCCCATTGCTTAAAAATTTGCAAGTTGATTTTAAGAAGCATCGAAAGGTGGCCAAGACTTGTTTCACTTACAGATGGTCTGTGATTCAGTGCCAGTCTATGAAATGTTTGGAATTCACTGTTTGGAAATGGCACCTAAGGGCAAATAGCTGAGATTGCCAAAGGGCCTGGGGTAGGTGCCACCTGGATGGCATTTCCCCAATTATGGCTTCCTTTTAAACCTTGTCTTATGGGATAGTGGAAAAAGTTCTGGACATGGAATCAGGAGGCACAGATTTGAATCCTTGGTTGTAACTTTTACTGCCCGTGTGGTCCTGGTTAAGTCATTTAATCTTTCTAAGCTTCAGTTTCCTTTACTGTACAATGGGGATAATAATCTTTGCCCTCTACCTCACAGAATTTTTGTGAAGAGAGTGCTTTGTAAATCTTAGAAGATTACAGAAGTGTGAGTCATTATTATTCAGGGAAGAGCTAGCAGGATGTGCTGTTGGACAGGAAAATTCTTAATAATTTCAACCCCCTGGCTGATGTTATGAATCTTCTCTCCAGACCTTCTCCAGAGAAAAAAGGAAGGCCTAAGGGGACCTAGTGCCTGGGCCATGTCTCAGAGCAACTTCCCAAAAGAGTCAGAGGTCAGCCCATGGGTTGCATGTGGGAGAGAAGGGTGATTTGCAAATATAGTCTGGAAATAGAAAGTAAAATCAGTGGGAGTCACTGGCTTTTAGTGCCATCTTAGCCTCAATATGTACTCTCACCAGAATGGGTGGAACTCCACCAAGCTAATCTAGAAATTTTCTAGGATGCTAGATTCTAGGGGACAGTTAGCCACTGATATTCCTTTGCCTCTTTCTTCATACCCTTAGAAAGAAGCAGGAAATGTGAATGAACTGGGCTACTGGGTCATTACAATGCCAATTACCCTCTTTAGAAATATCCTAATTTCAGACCTTAGCGATCATCTAGTCCAAACTAAAAGCGACAAGGTGTATGCTCTTCAACATCTCCAGTAACTGAACATCCAGCCTCAGTAGGAAACTTTTCCAGGACAAGGAATTTAATTTCTATTCAGGATGCCCATTTACTTTTGGACAGGTCTAATGGTTAGGAAGATATCTGTCTTTCTGCAACTTCCTTCTATTGCTTTTGCTTCAGCCCTGTAGGACTAATTGCTATACTTGTCCTGTCTCCATGACAGCCCTTCAAATACTTAAAGAGAGCTACCATATTTCTGCACCCCTCCTACCCAAATCTTCTATTTCTAGGCTGAATCTTTCCAAGTCTTAGCAAATCCTCATATGCCATGAGCTCCAGTCCCCTCACCACCTTATTTATTCTTCTATTCTCTACTTTGTCAACAAATGTCAATGTTATATATTTCAAATAATAGTAATAGTAATTGACAATTCTATAGTGATATTTGTAGTGTTCAAAAGGCTTTTTCATGCATTATCTCATTTATCTTCCTATATACTCTGTGAGATAGATAACTTTATTTTGTAAGTGAGGAAACTATGGTTCAGAGAAATAAGTGAAATGATCTAGGTTACACAGCTCCTCACTTCCATCCTCTCCCCTATCCAGTCCATCCTCCTCATGGCTTCCAAAATAGTCTCCCTAACTTACAGGTCTGGTCCTATCATTCTCCTGCCCAAAAAGCTTCAATGGCTTTCTAGTCTTTGTTAAATAAAAAAACAGATCCTTAGCCTGGCATTTAAGGCCTTCCAAATTCTGGCTATACCCTGCCTTTCCAGCATTATTTCATACTATTTCTCTTCATGAACTTTATGTTTAATCCTGACTGAACTATAAGCTATATAGCTCTGGCGTGCTATCTTCTGCCTCCATATTTACATAAGCTCTCTTCTCTCCAACTTTCAGGATCTGTTTTCCCTTAAGGAAGGTGTGTATAATTCCCTGATATTCACAGGAGTTATTGCTGTATAATGATAATAATAATGGCTAATAATATAGTGCTCACAATGTGCCAGACTCATCTTCCTGACTTCAAATCTGGCCTCAGATACTCACTAGCTGTGTGACCCTAGGCAAGTCACTTAACCTTGTTTACCTCAGTTCCTAATCTGTTAAAAAAAAAAAATGAACTGGAAAAAGAAACAGCAAACCACTCCAGGATCTTTGCCAAGAAAAGCCCCAAATGGGATCATGAAGAGCTGGACATGACTAAAATGAGTGAACAACAGCAAAATGTGCCAGGCACAGTACTAAGCACCTTACAATTATAATATCATTTGATCTTCAAAATAACAATGGGATGTAAGTGCTATTATTAACCTCGTCTTATATATGAGTAAAGTGGTGCAGAGATTAAGGACTTGTCCAAGGTCATACTGCTAGGAAGTATCTGAGGTCAAATTTGAACTCAGGCTTTCTGTATTTTAAGTCCACTGATCTATTCTTTTTGTAGATGCCTGGAGGGAGACTGAGGAATGTAGGGAGAATGAAATTTGTCCACTGGTTAAAATATGGCAACAAAGCAATTGTGCTTTGCATGTGCATAATAGTGGAAAAGGTGGATAGAGAACATTGATCTTGTCTCCTTAGCTTAACTTTTCTGACTCAAGCTACACCAGAGAGGATTTGGGGATTACTGACCTGACGTTAGATAGCTATCTATAGCAAAGGGTTTTGACATTCACTTAGATGTAGGGATAGCAAAGGAAAACCTGATTGCTTTGATACTATATTTTGGCTGGGAAGGAGGGAACCTCAGTCTCCCCACATATTTGTGCATCAGCTTGGGAATCCTTCCCCAATGGCATGTAAGCTGTTTGATGGCAGGAACTGTTTATTGTCTTTGTATATTTAATACCTAGCTTGGTACCTTGCAAGTCACAGTTACTTCATAAATATTCATTAAACTGTATTGAAATATCAAGCAAGGAGAAGAACCCTATTGAGAAAGGTTCACCTAAATGTGACTTCTGTTTCCAGATTTAGGATGGTGGTACTCTTGACAGAAATAGGAAAGTATGGAAAAGAGGTATTTTGTATAGGAAAGTAGCAACTTCTTTTTCGAATATGTTATATTTGAGATGTTTATGGGGCATCCATTTCAAAAGGTCTAGTATGGTTGGTGATATGGGCCTGGAGCTCAGGAGAGAGACTACAACTGGATAAAAAATCTTGGAATAGCGAAGATAATTAAATCCATGGAAGTTGAAGTGGTGAAGTGAGAGAGTGTAAAGAGAAAATAGAAGAGGGCTCAGATCAGAACCTTGAGGTATAGCTAGAGTTAGGGGACATAGCACTGAAGATGAGCTAGCAAAGAGAAGTGATCAGATAGATAGATGAGGAGATCCAAAAGAGAGTACTGTCATAAAACCTCCCAAAAAGGGGAAGAGAGGGTGGTTTAACTGGGTAAAATACCATAAATAGGTCAAAAAGGATAAAAATTGAGAAAAAAATAATTTGATCTGGCGATTAAGAGACCATTTGTAATGGGGGTAGAAGTCAGATTTCATAGGTTTAGAAGAAAGGGAGAGGAGATGAAAGGTAGCATTGGCAACAACTGTAGACAACTTTTTCAAAGAGAGAAGAGAAATATGGGATGACAGGTGGTTTAAATGATAATGTCTAGTAAGTTGTGATTGGGTTTCTTAAGGATGGAGGAATGATACTTTGACACATTTGTAGACAAAAAGGAAGGAACCAGTAATTGGGATGAAATTGAAGATTTCAAAGAGAGAGGAGGAATAAAAAAGGAGGTAATAATCTGTTGGTGAAGATGTGAGGGGATAGAATCAAGGGTTCATGTAAAGTGGTTGGTCTTGAAGAAGAGAAAGGTCACTTCTCCAGTAGACACTAAAGGAGAGAATGGGAAATGAAGTCAAAGGGTTATAAAATGAGAAGAGGTACCTCATGGCAAATGACTTGTATTTTCTATGTAAAGTCTGAGGTAAGGTCTTCAGTTGAAAGTGTAGGGGAAAAGATGGTGTGGAGGCTTGGAAACAACTGTTATTGTGAGCAGAATAAATGAGCCTCTAATAGAGAGGAGCAAAAGGATTGTTTTGCTGCTGTGATGGCCTAGTTGAGATCAGATAAAAATTTGTATTGAATCAGTCTAGTGAGTATGGTTACATGCTTTCCTCTAGCTCCATTTAGTAGTGTGAGTAGGAGTAGAGGAGGAAGAGGAGGGGAGGAGGATGAAAATAATCCAGGTTTGGAGGTTAATAAGGAATGAGGAAAGAAAGGACAAAGAAGCAAAGGTTTCTAACATAGGAGATATGGAGAATTGAACTGGTTAACTTAAAGAGTCAATATTTGTAGGGAGAAGTGTATAGCCAGAACAGGCATTCTAGTCTGGGAAAGTACTGAAGGGTGAAAGAACTAGAAGTTACAGTGAGAATGAAGATCAGGTTTGGGAAGAACAAATCATAGGGAGAAGCAGAATGATCAGATTTTGTGATCCAATAAAGGAATTTCACAGCTCTTGTGTTATCAAGGTTTTGACTAACCCTATGTGTAGTTGAGGTAGCGTCTTCCCTTTATCATCCCTTTAATTACTTGAAGACAGCTACCATACTGTACCTTCCCACTGTTTTCACTTCTTAGTTCAAGTATCCTTAATTCCCCCAATATTTATAGGACATGATTTTAAGCCTTTTCATTGTCCTGCTCAACACTTTGAACCCTAGTTTCTTCATCTGTAAAAAGGGAATAGTGACATTTATGCTACTGACCTCATTGAGTTTTTGTGAGAATCTGAGATAATTTAAATAAAACACTATAGTAATGCTAACTCTTGTCATGTCACATGGCAGTATACAATTCAGTACTAAATAGAGGGTATAAAACAAGTGTTTCCTCTGAGTTCAGAGGAAAGAGATGTCATTGTGGGCTGGAATGATTAGAGAATGCTTTGTGGATGAAGTTTTGAACAGAATTTTTAAGGCCAAGACCAAGGACATGTTTATTTGGAGAGGAGAAAGGGGTGCTGAGGCCCCAATATAAATATTGTTATTTGCATTGAGATGCCTTTTGTTCATTCTGCTTTGGTGTCCCCATTTATAGGATCATTTGCTTCTTGATTCAATTGAGATTAATCAGGTCTCTCCCAAGAGAACAAAGGCTGAATACATCACTGAAAATCTCCCTGAGTAGGGACCTTCTTGGCAGTTGTTTGTCCCCAAAATTATCCCTATTCCCTGAGTAAACTTTGGATTTCAGGACCTATTATGATCAATCGTGCCTTTCATTAACAGTAAAAGTCTTAGAGAGAAATAAACATAGCAACAGCATTCACTGAAATCTGTTTTTCCTCTGCAGCTAGGCTTTAGGAGAGTCAA
Organism: Gymnobelideus leadbeateri; assembly: GCA_011680675.1. Classification (NCBI taxonomy): domain Eukaryota; kingdom Metazoa; phylum Chordata; class Mammalia; order Diprotodontia; family Petauridae; genus Gymnobelideus; species Gymnobelideus leadbeateri. The sequence continues at coordinate 114,027 of WOXC01001532.1, forward strand.
CATGACTTGGCTCAATTGAAATGAAGGACCAAGGTTGAAGAGATGAAATCCACACAGTAATGATGTCTTGCTTTAAATTAAGCCTTTCATATTGTTTGTAGACCACTTTATAGTTTACAAAGCATTTTTATTTATTTTTAATTTTTGTTACTTTTTTTTGGTTTTTAATCACTTTCATTTTCAGATATACTTTTCCCCCTCTCCTACCTAGAGAGCCATTATACATAACAAAGAATAAAAAAAGAAAGAGAAAAAAATCAGGCAGGTCAGCAAACTATACCATACATCAACCAACTTTGACAGTATATGCAACATATACTTTTACAAGAAATTATATGCATGTGTGCACGCACACATATGCACACACTTGAATGGATGGTGACAGAACAAGGTATTCTAGCTAAATGAATTAGTGAACTCATATATATACCATATGTAAGTTGTTAATTTACAAAGAATTAGACTACAATAAAAGATCTTTAGAAGTAATACCATGGTAAATTTTGACTCACTCATTCATTCAGCAGACTAGTTAAACGTTCTACGAGCAATGCATTGCACCAGGCACTGTGGAAGATTTAAAGATAAATAAGATGTGATGTGGTCTCTGATGAACTGATACAAAATGAAATGAACAGAACTCAGAGAACTTTGTACAGAATAACAATAATACTGTAACAATAATTATTTGTGAAAGACTTAGGACTTAGCTACTCTGATCAATACAATGATCCATGACAATTGAAAAGGACTCATGATGAAAAATGTTATTCGTTTCCAGAGAGAGAACTAAAAAATTCTGAGTACAAATTGAAGCATATTCTTTGTCTTTATTTTCCTTGTCCCTATTGCCACCCCCATTCCCACCTCCATGTGGCTAATGTGGGAATGTTTTTTGTGTCTTCATATGTATAATGGATACAGGTTTTTTTTGTTTTCTTTTTTTTTTTTTGCCTTCTCAATGGATGGTGGAGGTATTAGAAGGAAGGAGAGAATATGGAACTGAAAATTTTTTTTAAAAGGTGTGGTTTCTGCCTTCATGGAGCTTACAGGGCAGAAGGAAGTTAAGACATGTAGACAGAAGGCCACAATACAAATTAGAATAGAAGAAATGCATAAGAAAAGCATTAAGTACTAGGAGACTAAGTACTAAGATAGACATTATAAATTCTTTCTCAGCTGATTGATAAGAGAGGAGGCACTTCAGGATCTTACTGAGCTTCAGATGATTAATGAACACTAAGCATCACTATATAGTACTGGGGAAAAAAAAACCTTCTGTTTATTGAAAATCTTAGATATTTTAATTCTTGATAAGTATAGTTTTAGAAGAGCCTGATGCCCATTATGCAGGGAGGTGGATTAGATCAGAAGTGTCAAATGTATTGCTCACTCCAGTATCCCAAACTGGATTCTAATATGACTGCAAAATGTTTAACAAAGTAAATAAAAATTCGATATAACATAGAGAATGATAATTTGTGATTTCTCTTTTTTTTGCAGGGCAGTTAGGGTTAAATGACTTGCCCAAGGCCACACGGCTAGTTTTTGTGTTAAGTGTCTGAGGCTGGATTTGAACTCAGGTCTTCCTGACTCCAGGGCCAGTGCTCTATTCACTGAGCCACCTAGCCACCCCTAATTTGTGATTTCTAATGTAGCTAGCAGGGATCCCATTTCTATCTGAGTTGGATGCTACCAGACTAGATGACTTTTCAGTTCTTTTCTACCTCAAGGATTCCATAACTATAATCATCTGAGCACTACAGAAGGAAAAACAGAACACTTTTAACCAAAATATCTAGATAATTGAGGAAAAATATTTTGTCTTTCTCAAATTGTCCACACTCTTTAATATCCTCCTTCATTTTGCACTGTGCCTACAAAAGAATGCTTTTGTTTACATGTAATGAGAATGGGAATGTCATAGTATTATATATCTAGAGCCAGAAGGAAGCTTCATAGGCCATCTATTCTAGCCTCCTCATTTTATAAAGGAGGAAACAGAGGCTCAGGCAGACTTGGTAGCTTGTTTAAATTCACACAGAGAGTAAGAGTCAGAGACGGAATTTGAAACCACCTCCTCTGACTCCAGGGTCAGTGATCTTTCCACTGCACCATATTGTTCTTTTGCCTGACATCTTTACTAACTGCTTATAAGATTTATTGAAAAGAAAAAAGGAAACTATGTGTATTCTCTAGTGTCCCCAAACTTCTGTTCTTGATGATATGACTATATTTAAAGTAGCAAAAAACTAGTCTCTGCTTTAAAATGCTTCCAATGTCTCCATTAAGAAGGAAAGAAAGAAACAAAGAAAGAAAGAGAGACGAAAGAAAGAGAGACGAAAGAAAGAAAGGAAGGAAGGAAGGAAGAAAGAAAGAAAGAAAGAAAGAAAGAGAAAGAAAGAAAGAAAGAAAGAAAGAAAGAAAGAAAGAAAGAAAGAAAGAAAGAAAGAAAGAAAGAAAGAAAGAAAGAAAGAAAGAAAGAAAGAAAGAAAGAAATGGAAGGAAGGAAGGAATGGAGCTCAGCATAGGGGCAGGTGGAACAACCAGGCAGAAAAGGAACATCTGGAAAAGTACAGAAGTAAAAATGATCCTGGTCTTTGGTAACTGACCATGCATTTGCAGCTGTACTTAATGCTAAACCTTATTAGTCAATCTCGGAACAGCCCTGGCTTTTAATGTTTTTTTCCTGAGAAAAAGAATAGCTGAAAATTAGCACATCTCATTAGCCCTAGTTAAATCTGCTCTAGTGGGCGGCATTCCTCTTCTCATGTCTCATCAGATCTCAAGTTGCCCCTCTCTCTTCCACTCTGTCATTGTAAAGTCATCACTCAGTGGTTTGCATCAAAAATGGAAGGAAGCCTGGTTATACAAACACAAAAAATAAGGAAGGATTATTGTAAGCTTAATGCTTGCATTTAAAACATTCAGTCCAGTTAAAAAATTGACATCAAGCATTGTGTATGTTCCTTTGAGAGGGAGTTCAGTATTGTGTATCTCATGGGTGTCATTGGCTGTAATTGTTGCCATGCTAAATATTCATGTATGAATAGTGTGGAATAAATTCCCTTGTAAACTGACAGAGGGCAAGTTAGACCTGTCCTTGAGTCTCTCATCTGCATCCTCATTTTTGAAAAACTGTCTATTTGTGTGTGTGTGAACGCATTGTACTTCATTAATTTAAGCAGAGAAAGCTCCTTTTTGGAATAGCAAAGATGCTTCTCGCAAGCAATAGAGAGTCTAAGTCAATTGTGTGTAATAAAGTAGAATTTTTGCTCACAAAATGGTGCTGGCAAGAAAGCTTGCTCCCTGACTTTACAAATCATTCTCTTTGGAATCATCAGCTGAGTAGAGATCATCTGTTTCTCCAGGGATGGGGGCTCCAAGAGAGGGGTTTGATCAACCCACCTCCCCCCCCAAAAAATCCCTGCAAGTAATTTAGAAGGAGAGAGGCTCCTTTTGTCAAGGCCAGAGTGCTTTGATTTCTGTAATCTTTTGACAGGGTTACAAAGGTAGAGAGATGAGAGTGGGTGTGAGTGTCTCAGTGAGGAGAAACAGGTCATAGTTATCACAGCATTTAGAGGTAAAAGTAACATCAAAGGTCATCTAATCCAAGCCCATCCATTTTCAGATGAGAACTAAGGCCTAGAGAGGTTATAGAATTATAAGATCAGAGTTTTAGAGCTGGAAAAACCTTAGATATCATTTATTATAGCCCTCATCATGCTACAGATTAGAAACTGAAACCCAAAAGGGCTAAGTGACTTACCCAAGGTCACATGGGTAGCAAGTGGCAAAGCTGAGATTTGAACTCATATTAGTATAATTCTGAAAAACAGTGTGGGGGTCGGATAGGTGGCGCAGTGAATAGAGCACCAGCCCTGGGGTCAGGAGGACCTGAGTTCAAATCCAGCCTCAGACACTTAACACCAAAAAAAAAAACAAAAAAAACCCCACAAAAACAACCCTAGCCATGTGACCTTGGGCAAGTCACTTAACCCCAATTGCCCTCCAAAAAGCAAAAAAAAAAAAAAAAACAAGACAAAAAAAAACCGGTTTGGAATATTGGTAATAATAATCCTAGAAATAGAAGGGAACTTAAAAGTCATCTAGTCCAGTGGTGTCAAACTCAAACAGAAATAGTAAGTCAGAAGATCTGGGTTCTGATTCCTGCCATTTATCTGTGTGACTTTGGGTCACTTTTCTGAACCTCAGCTTAAAAAAAAAGGTGGAGAAGAATATAACTAGGATGATTGTGAGAAACAGCCAGGACAACATTTGTAAATTACAAAATTTGTAAATATAAAATAATACAATCATGTGAATTACTTTTATTAGCACAATCATTTATGCTTTCACATTCAGTGCTTCTAGTCTATTTCAGAGACTCCTGTTAGAAACATGTTCAGCAGGTCAGAGAATGTGTTCCAGAATCCAAGAAGTTCAGAAATGGACCTCAGTGGCCACATAGTTTAACTCATGCTTGAGGAAAGATCTTCTCTATAACATGTGCAAGACATGGTCATTGAGTTTTTGCTTGAAATTATTCCAGTCATTACTTTTTGATTGGACTTTTTTTCATGTTTGGACTTCTAGGGATTAGTTATAAAACATTGACAATTTAATATAGTACAATAATTATGTTACTTGTAGGGGGTAGTTTGGGTTAGTTTAATTGAATATTTTCAGAAATTAAAATAAATCTTGATTCAATGGGAAGGAAGGAAGGAAGGGGGGGAGGAAGGAAGGAAGGAAGAGAAAAAAGAAAACATTCCATGGGTTTGAGGGTAGGGCATGGGGAACTCAGCATCTTTGTAGGTAGCCCATTCTACTTTTGGACAGAGCAAACTGCTAGGAATGTTTTATTTCCAAAAAGTCTAAATTTATCTCTTTGCCACTTCTACCCACTGCTCCAATTTCTAAGCATAGGTATAGGCAGTATGTGAGAAGTTAGAAAGCATTTTTAGTCCTTTCCTCCCAAGTCTAAGATGTAATGTGGACCTGCATGAACTCAGTGTTCTCTGTTAGAAGGATTTATTTCTTTTTAAATTTTGATTGTTATTGATACTTTTTGTTTTTCTATCACCTTAGTTTGGGAAGGGAAGCAGCTTGGCAAAACTAGCCAATACATCAGTTGAGTCTGACAAGCTATATCATTTTCCATGTCCCTTGTCCCTCAATTCTACAAAGAGAGGCACATTCTATAATCTCTTCTTTCAGGAAAGGTTTGGAGGACCTTTCTCTCAATATTCAGCATTCAAGTTTACCTGCCAAATGAATCTAGAGAGCTCATTTTTTATTATACATATATACATACACATGCACACACATATATACACACATATTTGTACATGCATACATACATATCTGTCTCCGAATCAGCAGTTTTGCATGAATTTTTTAAAATGATTTTGGTCCAGACCTATGATTTAATTAGGGAAATTGGTGCATCTACCAGTGCAAATCCAGGAACTGCTCTGCATTGTATAGATCTTAGGTAATTTACACACTGCTACTAAATGACCCGCCCAGTGTCACTCCACCAGAGGTAGGGCTTGTGATCAGGTTGCCCTGCTCTGAGGCCATCTTTCTATCTACCATGCCTTACTGCCTCTCATAGTCATAGAAGATTATGCCTGGAAAGAGAACTTGAAATATGGAATATTAGAGCTAGAAGAAATCTTACAACTTATTATTAAAACTAGAAGGAATCTTGGGGTCATACAATCATAGTTTTTTTTTAAGCACTTAGCACAGTCCTTGGCACAGAAGTGCTTAATGAATGTTGATTGATTGATCGATTGATTGATTGATTGATTGATTTTGAGCCAAAAGAGACCTTAGAAATCATCTACTCTGTGCCCCTTCTATTGTCAATGAAGACAGCAAGGCTCAGAAATGACTCACCCAAACTCATGCTGCAAAATTAGTAGAAGAGCTGAAACCAGACTCTTAAACACTGAACAAGGTTTCTTTGCATCTCAGTTGGCTGTTGTTCACAAGTAGATCGAAATAATAATCATCACATCCTGAGTGTGGATGACTCAGGAGGAATCCATCTTCCCTCCTGGAGCAGCAACCCAAGGAAGATGCTCTTGGGTTGGCTCGTGCATTTGCACATGCAGTAAGGATGGTGCATGAATAAACATGCTCCTAAACATGCAGTGGAGGAAGCATCATGTCTTGCATCTGGGATATTACTCTCAAAACCAAATTTAGTTAACACTTGCAAGATAGATTCCTCCCCTTTGACCCAAAGAGTTGCCCTCATTTGCATTAGCTTGCTATTATGAACATTTCTATTTTGATAACACCATTCCCCCACAGCTGCTTCCAACTCTCCAAATAATCCATGATGGAAAAGATGGTGGAAGAAAGGCAAGTTAGTATTTGTCATGGTTTCTGGGACTCAATTCATATTTTCATCATCGATTGATGATCTCACCCTCACCCTGCTGGGTATTCAAGGTCAGGTCCAGGGCTTCTGCTCCCTGAATTCCCTTTTGTTCCTTTTGGAACACACAATAGGTGCTCAATCACTACTGTCGACCGACTGTCTGACCAAAGGTCAGATAGCAAATGGGGAAGGAAATGCAACTTCCCCCAAACTATAGCTTATAGGGAAAAGAATCAATTGAATTGTGTGAGTCTAATTATCAAATTAGTGACTCTTTTTGCTTCTCCTCCTTCCTGTGACTTGCTTTTTGACCATCCCACTAATGATTTGTCACCCCATATGGGGGAAATAAAGAGAAGAGTTTGCATTTCCTCTATCACATTGGCATCTCACATTAAGGTTTACAAAGCCATTTCTTCACAACAGCCCTGGGAGGCAGTCTGATATTGTTCCCATTTTCCAGAGAAGAAAAGTATGGGTTCAAAGAGAAGTGACTCACTGGACATCACATGATTTTTGCGGTGCCAAGGCCAGAGATTTTCCAATTGGATACAAATAAAACAGGTCCATGTGTTTTCCTGTCACGTATGCCACGTGGTGCCAGTTTTGGTGAGAGATGAAGTTGGCCAAGAAAGTTCTGGTGTTATCTGCTCAGTGAGTTTCATTCACCCACTATTCTTAACCTTCAGTTTATCCTACAAATAGTTTGTTTGTACATAGTGGTTTGCCTCTTGTCTCCCTCGTTAGAATGTGAGCTCCTAGAGGGCAGGGACAGTCAATTGCCTTTCTTTGTATCCCCCATGCTTAACATGGTGCCTAGTACATAAGCGTGGTGGTTAATAAATGCTTGTTGATTTGACTTAATAATCATGGATGATCAAAATCTATTACTACTACTTTTAGTAATAATAATATGTATAGCATTTTATAATACTTTAAAGTATGCATTCTTTCAGTTGAGCCTTACAACCTTATACATTCTTTCAACTGAGGCTTACAATAGTCCTGTGAAGGAAGTATTTAAAGGCATTCTACTACCCCCATTTCACAGATGAGGAGAGTCAAGAGAACTAAGTTTTAGTGCTAGAGAACTGGGTCTTAGCTCTGGTTCTATGGCTAACTTTCTGTATATCCTTGGGCAAGCCAGGTCACTTCTTGGGTTTTATTTTGAATTTCTGTATCTGAAAAGTTAGGGGTTGAACAAGAAAGCCCCTTCAGCTCTAACATCATATTGTCTAGAATCCCAAAGTGTCTTCCTTTTCTGATCCTCTACAGTTATATGAATCGGTAAATAAATGTCCTCTTCTCTTTATCCATTTATCTGGTGAAGTAGATTTTGAACAATTTAATTTGTATCTGCTTGAATGGAAAGCACCATAACCTTCCCCAACAGGAGAGGAGTGAGTAAGGATTATTTGAACATTTGACCTACCAAGCTAGTTAGCAGTGCAGAGAAATTGGGCTCTTGAGAAGGGGTGGCAAGACATTTTAAAGTTATTTATCAGTGTGCATATTACCAAACCATTATGTAAGATAGTAAGTGATAAATACCAACTTAAACAATAAGGTAATAAAATAAATAATACATTAACGAGGCACTGCGCTCAGTAGTCATACTCACTGACAGTAATGGAGCTTGGGTATATAGAGTGCCTGGCAATGGAGACTATAAAAAAGCATGCATTAAACAAAGAGTACACATCCACGAAGGCTGATTTCTCTTGATCCTTCCTGGCTCTGAGGAGTTTAGCTGGGTAAGGAGCTGAATTTGCCACTTATGGCAGATAGCCTAAGGCCAGCTCCAAAACCTCTCCCTCCTTCCAACAAGGCTTCCCTGACAATTTTACCCCACACTGATCTTTCCTCCTTTTTTCCTAGTGTTACACTAGGAAATTGTGTGCCTCACAATTAACACCTTGTTACATACTATCCTGTTCTCACATTAGCTCATGTTCCTATAATGCTTTCAGGCATGCCAACTTTATCCCTCACAACCTTCCTGTTGTTTAATGTGAATAAAATTTCTGCATGCATTTTACAGATGTGGAAACTGAGGCTCAGTTTTACCTACAGTCACAGCTAGAAAATATTGGAGCCAAGATTCATAGAATCTTGTAGATCCTCTAGTCTAACCCCTTCATTTTACAGAAGAGACAGAGGAGTCCAAGCACCTGCTTCCTCATTTGAATAATGAGAAGTCAAGTGACTTGCCCAAAGTCTATCTGCAGTTAAGTAGAAGAGGTGAAATTTGGATCCAAGTTCTCTGACTCCAAATCCAGCATTATTTTCATTGTGTACTCCTGTATCCTTTATCCAGGTCCAGTGCTTAATAAACCTGTTTATTCTATTCTTTTTCAATTATAGAATATATGACACTTTTTTTTTGATAATAAGAATCAGAGTATTAAAGTGGGACTTTGAAGTTACTTAGTCCATATGATTTTCAAAAGTCTTCACTTCCTAAACCTCCTTTGAGATTTCAATATTTCAAAAGATTCATGACGTGGGTAAGTACTCACACCACTAATTTGGATTGCAACATTGCCATATTTTAGTAAAGAGTTTAATAAGTTACTGTGGTCAAAATAAATAATCCCCTGGTGGCCAGTCTTCTGGTCTCATTTACCTAGATGATCCCTTACTACTGCTTCTGGACCACTAGGTGGCACAATAGAGCACTGGACCTGGAGTCAGGAAGACCTGAATTTAAATCCAGTCTGAGATCCTTACTAGCTGTGTGACCCTGGGGAAGTCACTCTACCTCTCACTGCCTCAGTTTCTTCATCTGTAAAATGGGGGTAATAATAGCACCTACCTCAGACGATAATTGTGAGGCTCAAGTGAGATATTTGTAAAACAACACAGTTCTTGAGAAATAGTAAGTGCTTGATAATTATTTGCTTCCTTCCTGTACATGGAGCCTTTCCATCTGATAGTGTCTGCCAAGGCTTGTGTTCCACTGGCATAGTTTTCAAGAACCCGATGTCATTTCCGTACCACATCAGAGGATCATAGTAGAGGTTCTTAGTATGTACAAATATTATCCTCCTTCTCTCTATATACTGTTATGTCCACTGGACTCACTCTGTTATAGCATGTGACACATGGAGGTGGGCCTAGAGGCAGCAGACCTGGGTTGCTAAAGGACTGAGCTATGCTGATTGATATAGTGCCTTTGCACATGCTAAAAATAGTAATATAAAAATGTTTTATTTCAAGTAAAATTATAACATATGCTTGCAATTATTTGTATTTAAAATATATTTGTGTAGAAAGAACTTATAGTAAATGATAGCAAAATTACAAAAAATATTATTTTTAAAAATTCTTGTCTCAACTGACACAACTGACATGCTTGGTCCTTGTAATCTAAGTCACTGCTTCCATATTTGTATAATGAAGATAACAGTACTTGTATTAACTCACCCATAAGGTTGTTGGGAGGAAGAGCCTTAAAATCTTGAAAATGCTATAGAAATATGAGCTATTATTATTATTATTATTACAATATAAAAGAAGAGGGGTATATATAGTAGAGGATAAAAGTAATGAATAAACTGAAAAAGTCTTGAGTTTTGAGCATGTCATATTGGTAATAGCCCCACTTTTTGATAATGCTGTTAAACATATGTGTTCAGAGATGAAAGAAAGTTCACTGAATTATGATTCTCAAAGATTTAGTGACATGGGAGACACATTATTTTACTAGACCACATGCTTCATGAGATTAGGAATGTCTTTAGTCATTTAGTCTCATTGTGAACCTATGGACTATTTATTGTCCATGGCATTTCTTGGCAAAAATACTAAAGTCATTTGTCATTTCCTTCTCCAGTGTGTTCCCGTTTTACAGATGAGGAACCAAGGCAAATTGGGGTTAAGTGACTTGCCCAGGGTCACAAAATTAGTAAGTGTCTGAGGCCAGATATGGACTCACTTCTTCCTTACTCTAGACCCTGAGTTCTATCCACTGTACCAGATAGCTGTCAAGAAGCAGCAGTCTGCCATATAATGATCCAATTAGGTAAGTGAGAGCAGAAGACTGGCCCCAGAGGATTAGTTATTTTGACCACAGTAACTGATTAAACTTTACTAAGATGTGGTGATTGCAATCTGAATCATGGAGTGAGTTATCTTAAGAATCCTGAAGGAGTTTTTAGGAAGGGAGGACCTTTGAAAATCTTACAATCTGGTACATGCTAGTCACAAATTGGCATTTGTCCATGGAATAACATTCTATCTAAATTTTATACCTCTACTAGTGCCTGTGTGCATGACTACACATAGTAGGCATGTGTAGGTCCTTTTACCAAGGAGACATACACTGGGAATAGAGTTCTATTGTCTAGGATAGCAATTCTTTACTTTGTTATGACTCTAAGCTAAAGAAAGAGTTCTGCCTTAGAAATGATAGTGCTGTTTTCTCTTCACCCTGGAGGAGGAGATCTTGAGCTAGCAAGAGAGAAAGAATAGAGATTATAGTGGGAATCTAAAGATTGGGAGCGGCTATACAGGAGGAGTGGCCCTGGGAGCTCTGCTGCCCTTCTGCCCACCCCAGCTGGATGGAATACTTGGGAGGTGAGGAGTTATGGAACTTTTCCCTGTCCAGGGACTAATACAGATAATGATATTTGCTTACCCTTCCTCCACTTTTTCTCTTGGGGAGAGTATATGTTAAACCTAAAGCTTGTGTGTTTTTCAAAATTTGTTTACATTCCTGTTGAATTAGTAGTGAATGCCAGCTGAAGATAAAGATTGATCTGATCTTAACTTCTGATTTGTATGTTTCACTATTATGAATGAGAAGCAAGCGAGGAAGATAGTGACTAGCATGGTAGGCAGAGAGAAAAAGAAAGAAAGGGACAGAGATTACAGTCTCTCTGTTGGGAATTGTCAGAGGTTTTCCCTAATGGGGGATGTCTGGAGCTATATGAGAGAGAATCTTATTGATATTATATTTTACATAATTTCCCAGAGTAGGGTTTTTTAAAAGCATGCATCTAGGTCCTCTAGGCAAAATGTGAGTACAATCATAGTGACTGTCTGGTGGGGGCATAGTTGCTATGTGAAGTCACCTTTTCTTCCCCATTGTTTTACTCCACAAATGCCCACAAATTCCCCTCCTCTGGTAGGGCAGAACTGAGAGTGATGACTAGAGAAGAGGTCAGTCTCAGTGGGAGGAGAAAGGGAATGCCTAGAAAATATTGGCAACGCCAACATTCCAAAGGTGGGGGCCAGAGGAGAGGGAATGAGAATTCCTCACAGCCACACTATGTGTGTGTGTATTGACACACACACATTCACACACGTATATATTAAATGAATGAATGAATGAAATGAATGATAGCACATACATACAAACATACACACATGGAAGGGGAAGGGAAGAGAATAAGTACTTATTTAATAAGCACTTTACAAATAATCTCATTTGATCATCACAACCTAGGGAGATAGGTGCTGTTATTCTCCCTATTTTACAATTGAGGAAAGTGAAGCAAGCAGTGACTTGCCCAAGGTCAAACAGCTAGGAAGTGTCTGAAACTGGATTTGAACTCAGGTCTTGACACATGGATATCCATTTATGCTTATGACTGTTATTCCCCACAGAATCTATTCCAAGGCTTTTCTTCTCAAGGTTCTTACAAGCACTCCTTTCCCTTTTCCCTCTCTTCAGAAGCCATCACTTCATACTTTACTAAGAAACTAGAGGTGATTCGTTGTGAACCTTATCTTCTCCTCTACTCTATCTCAAAACTCCTTGACACCATCCCCTATTTTTTCCTCCTTTATTCTCTAATAAAGAGATAGTATTCTGGCACACCAGGGCACCAGGGTCAACCCTTTACTTGTAACATTGATCCCATCCCATCCCCTCTCCTCCTGAAGATTGTACCCATAAGCATCCTCATTTGTCTCTAGTCTTCAATTTCTTCCTGTAAATTTGCCCTTTCCTTGCTGCCTACAGATATATCAAGGCATAATTGTAGTGGTGTTCTGGTAAATATTTAACAACCAGTTCTCTTGGGGGAAAATATGTATTATATACTTTTCAGCTTAAATTATTAACATTTTTCTCCTTCTCAAGTGAGATAATATTTGTAAAATACTTAGCATAGTTCCTGGCACATAGTAGGCACTATACAAATGCTTATTTCCTCCTTTTCTCTCTTCCTGTAGACAAGGTCTTAAGACTGTTCTTTCACTGATGGATTAAAAATCATTCTTCACTCGTGGGCCATACAAAAATAAGTTTGCTGACCTCTGGTCTAAATACTAAACAAAACAATCAATCAAACCCTGGTTTCTATCATTTGACATTATCTAAGGTGTAAAGGCTCATATTGAAAATTTAGCAATCAGAGGCAGAACTGGCTCTAGGACACTCCTCTGTCCAGGTCACTTCATCATTAAAAAAAAACTTTCGGGGTGGCTAGGTGGTGCAGTGAGTAGAGCGCCAGCCCTGGAGTCAGAGGGACCTGAGTTCGGATCCGGCCTCAGACACTTAACGCACACCCAAACAAAAAAAACCTAGCCATGTGACCTTGGGCAAGTTACTTAACCCCAATTGCCCTCCAAAAAAAAAAAAAGCAAAAAAAAAAAAACTTTCACTTCACCCCCACCATTTCTTTAAGCTATCATCCTTTATCTCCCCTCTTTTTCATAGCCAAACTTCTCAAAAATGTGTCTACACCATTACCTTCTCTTTCTCTCTTCCCATGTACTTCTTAAATCTTTGAAATCTGACTTCTAGATGATTCTCAGATGTATATACTTAGTCCTAGTCTTTTCCCTGAATTTCAGGTCTGCATCACCAATTTCCTATTGGGTATTTCCAGCTGGATGCCCTGTAGACAACTCAAGCTCAACATGTTTAAAGGAGAACTCATTACCTTTCCCTATAATACCTACCTCTCTTCTTAAAGTTTCTCTATTTATATTGAGGACACCACATTTCCTCCTGACACCTGAGTTTGAAGACGTCGTCATTATTGCCTCTCTTTCTCACTCTTCTAACAGGTTGTGTTAAGTGACATTTCACCATCTCTCCTGTTGGTTTCTCCCCTTATCTCCATTTGCCCAGACTTCCCCATTGTTCTGACCCTAATCCTTTCCTTTTCTAATCCATCTCCTATCCTGTTACCTGTTACCAAGATGACATTCCCAAAGAAAGCACAGATCTGATTATGTGATAACTGCCACTTGCCCAGTCTAGCTCTTTATTGCCTCTAAGAATAAAATATAAACCCCTTTGTTTGGAATTTAAAGCCCTTAACACCTGATCCTCAGTCTACCTTTCAAGACTTATCATCTATTACTCCCCTTCACTTACTCTACACTTCAACCAAATTGGCCCCCTTGCCATTCTTTATCCTCAATATTTCTCCTTCCATCTCCAAGCCTTTGCTTAGGCTGTTTCCTGGGACTAGAATGTCCTCCTTTCTCACCTCTGCTGCTAAGAAAACCTGGCTTCCTTCAAAACCCACCTTAAATGCTATCTCATATGGGAGATCTTTCTTAATACTCCACAGTTGTCAGTGCCCTCCTCCCACTATTTCTATGTATTTGCTTTTCATATATTTTTTATTTACTTATATTTGTGTATGTTGTTTCATCTCATAGTCCTTAAGGTCAGGGACTGTTTCATTTTTGTCTTTGCTTCCTCAGTTTCTATCTAGCTTAGCTCCTGGCATATAGTCATGTTGTTGAGTCAACATGTTGTTGTTGAGTTGTTTCAGTTGTGTCTGACTTTTGTGACTCCATTTAGGGTTTTCTTGAGAAAGATACTGGAGTGGTTTGCCATTTCCTTCCCCCCCTAGATTTACAGATGAAGAAACTGAAGCAAACAGGGTTAAGTGATTTGCCCAGGCTCCCATAGCTAGTAAGTATCTGAGGTCACATTTGAATTTGGATCTTCCTGACTTTAGGCCTGACACTCTATCCACTGGGTCACCTAGCTTCCCTGTATATATATTGTGCTGAAAAACTTGTTGATTGATTAACATTTGTTAACTCAGGCTTATGGGGAAGATGTACTCAGTAAAAAAAAAAAATGGCCAAGGTTAATTCCTTATTATCAGGTTAAAAGATAAGGAACTTGTTCTAACAATGATGATAATTCCTTGTGCTGCTTTTATGTTTTGACTCATGCATGAATTGAGCTTAAATGAGACAGAGTTGCACAAAGTTGTCAACTTCACTCTCTCTTCCAGAGTCATTGAAGTCCACTGGCAAGACAAAATTTAAGATGACTGGTGATGGCCTGGGATGTAGTGGATGAACGTGGCATCTTTGGTTTCTGACCACTCTCTGAAGAGCTTGCTTGAACTGCTTTTGTAGCCATTGGAACAAATTGCTCCCATCCACCCATTCCACCAGCAGAAGTCTTCATATGGTTGGTGTAGACACCCCACTAACTCACTGATGGGTTTGAGGCACCTTGACTGGTTTAACCCATCTGCTGAGACAGTTGTACTATGGTGTGACCACTGCACATGCTATAGCTTCTTGGAGTCACAGGTGAGAGTTGAGTGCTAGGTAAACACCAGATGGATAAGTAGCCCTGAAAAGGGTTTGGCAAACAAACCAGAGGTACTAATCCTCCTCAAATACTCCATACACCTCTTATACATATATATATATATAACTATGTATAACTTATTGTACATAATTCATTATACAAAGTGTAATGGGATTAAGTTCTTCTTGTCCTGGGTGGTACTTGACACTATGTTAAGGTTGATTGCTTGATTCATGGCCAGTCCACACCCCCTTAAACTTTGCCTTTAAGAGGAACCTAGATACATATAAAAAGGAGCTGAGAGATTTATAGAGAAGGACTATAGAAACTCTATATACTAGGGAATTATATGTTACAGGAGAAAAGGAACCGCATAGCCATAGAAATGGCAGTGATGGAGCAATAGAAAATTTCTTATACAAATGGAGAAATTATTATACTAAGCCTCCTGTAGAGAAGATGAACAATACAGATGGCCACTAGAAAAAGGAAAGAGCTAGGGACAGGGAATAAATGTGGAAGATTAAACCTGGACTTGTCAGAAGGAATTTGAGCATTCAGAACAAAAAATATGCCATAATGTAAATAAAAAGTTTTAAATCGTTTTATGAATCACATAGGGTGATATCTTGTTTCTATGTGAACATATTCATGGTTTAAAGAAGGGTTGATAAAAAAGTTTTACTTATTGAAAACTGGAAAAATACAAGTATGAAGAAATATTTAGAGATAAAATAAGATGGTGAATCATGTTGAGAATTTAGAATTGCAGGGAATTTTAATACCTCAGCAGGCACCTAGGAAAGGCCAGACCAAATGACCACCAGGTTTCTAGCACCACAAACTCCTCCAACTGGGCACTTGCTAAACAACATTTGCAAAGCTATTGCTCATCTGCTACTGGGCCTTAGCTGTTACTGAATGGATGACACAGCATCATACCATCAACCTTCCACTAGAGTTGCCTGTTATAAGTTGAGTGAAGAAAGATGGTAACACTTGGACAACCCATCTTATTAAATGAAAGAGGTACATTCAAGACCATCTTTGCCAAGTCCCCCTGGCATATGTACTTTATGAAACAGATTGTGACTTTACTGGATACTGAGGCCTCTCATCCAAGTTCTGACACCATACTTCTTCCCCTATCCAATGGTCTCCTGCCTATGAGGACCTGGCCCCTAATGAGCGCCATTTGTCTGTTTTATTGACAGCTCTGCCTGCTATGGAAAAAGCATATGCAATTGGACTTCAGTGACCATTAATTCAGTAATGGAGGACCCCTGTGGGATTTATTCCCAGTGGGCTAGACTAGCATTTGAGAGAACCTGTAGGGAAAGGGAAGATGAGATCCGACTCAATACTGATTCAAGGGACATGGGTCTATCATGCTCATCAGAGACATTGTATGTCCTCTGCTGAACTAAATCACCAAGTTAATGTACTTACAAAAGCAGCAAAAAAGGAATGGGGGCAGGAAGGGGGAATGCAGGGAGTGAATCTGTCACCAACTGGTAGGACAGTGTCTTTTAGTCTCATTTCCTTATAAATTAAGAATCAGAGGTTTTTTTCCCCTGGGTATTTTATTTCAGAGTATTTAAGAGTTCTTAGAGATCATCTAGTCTAACTCCCTTGTAGACTGTGAAGCTGATTCAGAGAAGATAAAAGATTTCCCCAGGGTCACACAAATAATAAGTGGCAGAAGCAAGATCAAAATCTAGGTCTTTGAATTTCACATCCAGTCCTTTCCCCTCTAATACTATACCATATCTCCACAGTCCTAGTTTCTAACTTGGGTGCTGGTTTTCTTTGTTTTCCTTTTCTGGATTCATCCTCAGATATCAGTCTCTAGACTTTTATTTCATTGAATTGGGAAAGATTTTCTGGCTATAGTATACTGGAGCATGCATAGAGCTGAGCCAGTGACCAGGCTTACTGTAGCTCAGAACTAAAGGATGACTATATTCCCTTATTGGCTCATTGGTTCCTGTGATCATAGCAAGGTGGACTACTATAAAAAAGCTCTTGACCATAGCAGCTAGGTGGCACAGTGAATAGAGCACCAGCCCTGAAGTCAGGAGGACCTGAGTTCAAATTTGACCTCAGACACTGTAGCAGCAAGCACCCCAATATCCCCAGGGTAGCTGCCAATATAGGTTCTTAGATCTGCTTTTCAAAAGGAAAGCAACTCAAAATGGGTTAACAAGCTTACTTTAATCAAACAAACACACATTACCTAGTTCAGGGGAAAAGGTCAGCACCCCGAACTTCAGAGTTACAGAACTTACAGATCAAACAGACAGGCTTCCAAACTGTCCAACCATTATATCAATACCAAGTCACAGTTACCAGAGAGGGAAGCATCAACATCTGGGTTTTCAAAGCCGGGGGCTCTCAACAACGGCTTCCCAGAGTCTCATCTGGTCAAATCACACAACACTTCTCAAAGTGAGCCACAAAGCAAAGCCTCTCATCAGGGTTTATATAGTCTTCTCCTAGCTCAGAGATTGTAACAACCTCCTTGACCCACTGCCCAATCACAAAGTATCAAGGTGTGGGCTTCCCTGAAAAACAAGCCTCCCACCACAGGCTCCAGGTGCACTTAAGCTAGGGGCAGGGAAGATCTTTAAATCTGCATTTCCATTACAGACACTTAACACACTCAGTAGCCATGTGACCTTGGGCAAGTCACTTAACCCAATTGCCCAGCCTTCCCCCCTCCAAAAAGCAAAAACAAACAAACAAAGGACTGACCAGTGAGCCAGGAAGAGCTATATAGTCAGCAGACCTTAAAGCAAGATTCTTAACCTTTTTAATGTCATGGACCCTTTTGGCGTTCTGATGAAACCTATGGATTCCTTCTCAGAATAATATTTTTAAATGCGTAAAATAAAATATGTAGGATTGATTACAAAGGAAACTGGTAATACCGAAGTGCGATTATCAAACCACATATTTTTTAAAGGGGAAGGGAATACACATTTATTAAGTGCTTATTATGTGCCAGGCGTTGGGCTAAGTGCTTTGCAAATATTGTCTCATTTGATCCTCATAGTGACCCTATGAAGTAGATACTATACATATTCCCATTTTACAATTGAGGAAGCTAAGGCAAACAAAAGTTAAGAGATTTGTCCAGTTTCACATAGCTAGGTAGTACCTAAGGTTGAATTTGAACTCAGATCTTCCTTACTTCAGGCCCAGTAATCTATCTACTGTGCCACTTGTTCAGTTATTTTCCATCATGTCCGACTCTTCGTGATCACATTTGGGGTTCTCTTGGCAAAGATGCTGAAGTGGTTTGCCATTTCCTTCTCTGGCTCATTTGACAGATGAGGAAACTGAGGAAAACAGGGTTAAGTGACTTATCCAGGGTCACACAGCTAGTAAGTATCTGAGGCCAGATTTGAACTCATGAAGATGAGGTTTCCTGACTCCAGGCCTGGCACTCTATCCATTACATCACCTAGTGGCTAATAAAAACAAGTTCATAGTCCCTAGGATAAGAACCCCTGGCTTAAAAGGGAAAGACAACTTCTGATCTCAGCCTCTCTCACCATTTGTCAAATGTGTGGAACACTGCAAGTGTCTTTTTTTTTTCTTGGGTTTCCCATATGGTTGGAGACAGAGGACCCCCTCTACCTCCAGGAGATCTAATGGCTGCTTCCACATGGTGCTGAGTATCTGTACTGGCTCAGATCTCAAGACGGTAGCAGTCTCTTCTGCTTTAGTTTTCCTTCCATTATCCTCGATGACTGAACATCTATCATGGAGAATGGGCATTGGGGAAGTGGCTACATCAAAAAGTCAAGAGCTTGAAGGCAGTTATCATGCTTCTTCTCAGAGGGGATGTTCACAACTCAGAGAAAGAGACCAAGCCATGAGGCAGCTTAGGAGAAGGACCTTGAGGGTGCTGTCCAAACAACCAAGGATGTACCACAGTCCTGCAAAGTATTTCATGTTTTGATGTTTTAGATGCATTTAACCAGTTGTGGGTTTTCTTTGTCCATGCATGTTCATGAATTGTGTGTGTGTGTGTGTGTGTGTGTGTGTTTTAAGCACTTATTTTATGTGAAGGAAATAAATAACCATCCTATTCCCAATCTACATTGTACTTTTTTTTTTAAAGCAATTGGGATTAAGTAACTTGCTCAAGGTTACACGGCCAGTCATTATTTGTGTGTGGGTGCTCATTTTCTGAGGCCAGATTCGATCTCGGGTCATCCCAACTCCGAGGCCGGTGCTCTTACTCACTGCGCCACCTAGCCACCCCTACATTGTACTTTTAATACCTTTCTAATTTCTTTCTAGAAGGGACCCTAAACATGAGTCAAAACTATGTGTTAAATAATTTTTCCCAGGGCTTCAGGATGGGGTTTGTCCAGAGAAAATGAAAAAAAGAACCTGACCCCTGTCTTTAGAAGATAGGCTATCCCAGGAGCAAACACAGTCTATGTGAGCTCAGAGTAAAGAGGTTCCTTAGAACGAGACCACAGCTGACAGGTGATTTAAATTTTCACAGATAAACCAACAAATATTTATATAATTCTTATTTAGACTTCACTTGCTTTTTGTAGTTACTTGATTATTCTGTAAATAATGATAAGCTCGTAACAGAAAGGAAAAGTATAATAATGCATTATTGGTTCATCAATGCAGCATTGGTTTATTTACTATGACAATTATTAATACATCAATTATCAAGTCTTTGTTCATGACAGGAAAGTGGTGCAACATCAGAGAGTGAGCCATAAAATAACACATAAGCTTGCAAGCTCCAACTGAAATTTTGTTTGAGGAAGAGATTTTCCTTTTGCTTT
This sequence comes from Gymnobelideus leadbeateri, assembly GCA_011680675.1. Lineage (NCBI taxonomy): Eukaryota > Metazoa > Chordata > Mammalia > Diprotodontia > Petauridae > Gymnobelideus > Gymnobelideus leadbeateri. Next base: position 133,765 of record WOXC01001532.1, read on the forward strand.
TGGCATGGCTAGGTTTATAGAAGAAAGACTTTGGACTAGTGATCACTTTTGTTGTCATTTAATATTTGGGGAGAGGGTTTGGTATGGCATAGAGTATATCTGTGGCATACTACCTGCATGCCCTTTCAGAAATAATGGGATGTGCTTATCATATATACAAAGCCCATGGTACCAAACCAAAACTCTAATTTATGTGGAATTGGGGCCCTCTCAATAATAGTATTCTTTGGCTCCTGCCCCAACCCAGGATTTCCCCTAGTAACACCAGTACTTGATTTGTTTCTAGATCATTGGAAGAACAGGAAAAAAAAATCCTGTTGCCCATTTGCTAGCACTCAGGCTAAGAAGATATTAAATACAGGATAGGCTTCATTTAACCCAAAGTAAAAATGTAAAGGCACACAACCATGCCTATAATAGTTAAAACAATTGTCCTTCCCTCTTCTGCAGGAATCCTTCTCCTCATAGAACTATAAAGTTCTCCAAACTTAGAATACCACCCTGGTGTCCCTCCACCCCTGGCTCCAAGGAAAAACCACTCAAGATTTATAGAAAACTGACCTGTGCAATGAGTCCCACCTTTCCAGGACCTATACAACCACTTTCAGATCTATGTTTTTAACCTAGTTGAAATCTCTTATCCCAAGTAGGGGGAAATACTGAGGGCAGCTAAAAATTGAAGTAAAACTTTCTTTTGGTGATCTACGCCTTCTTGGGGACCTGTACGCTTATACAATTCTCTAGATTCATAGTCCTCCTCTCACTTGGTTTCCCCAAGAGCGATCAATGAAGAGTTCTTTTATGTATAACTCATAGTAATAATGAAGACCAAGGTTTAGGTTTGTTCCTCAACGTCATGGATCTATCCCTTGCTAATCTTCAGTTATGGTGCCTTCTTGGTCTGGTGTTCCTGACATACTAGATACCAAATCCATGCCCCATGTTATAAGAGGAGGCCAGGTTCAAAATTCTTGAGTCTTCACATCTACACGTCTATGGGCTATGTGAGTAAAACAATAGCTGGGAACTGTGTTGTACCTCTCATACATCTTTGCTTGCTGGTAGGAAGAGCAATGGAAAATCGATGGTTTTCCTAAAATTCCTAGATCCAGAGTTAAGAGCTTCCTGGGTTTGGGAGAGGTAGCAGAAGTATACCTCCATGACAGATGTTTTATTTCGTATTACTTTAGTATAGTGTATGTAACTTTATTGTTTTTCTTGAATATGTTTCAAAAAGAAAACCCTATCTGAGCATGTCTATCCAGTCCTTTTGGGAATCAATTCATTATGTCAGGGTCACATGATCAAGTCTTAGTGGAATATGATGTACTAAGGAAACAAGCAAGGTTTCTGGGGGAGGGGGGCAAGACAGCTGATTTTAATTGGGTTAAAGCCCACAATCATCTATACCCCCTAGAAGTAGGGTATAGTCATCCAGTCAGAGATAAAATTCTGGGCAGAAGATTATCAACCCTCTTGGCATTTCCAGCATTTCTCACTAGTGAAATGGAATGCCATATCCACAAAGTATGACACTGGCCCTAATTAATTAATTAGTGAGTTAATAATTAATTAATCAGTACCCAGACAGGTACTGATCATCCCTGTTGAACAAGATCATGATAGCGGCAGTCAATATGACCTAGGATTTAGGCTTGTGTTAGAAATTAGAGTTCCCATATTGTCAGAGTTGAGGTGAAAGACCCAGAGAAGTAAAAATCCCCCAAAGTGTACCCAGGTCCTTTAGGATGGAACCTTTCATACAAAGCTTACATGTTTATCTGTTCACCAACAATTGATTTCTGCTGGCAGAAAAATCCAGGTTAGGAAAGAAAACAGGACAGACACAAAGGAAGCAGACTCGATTAACCTGAATTGTTTGAATATTATGAATTGTGGAATGTTTTAATTAGGGGTTTTTTATGGGAATACTTTAGGAAGATTTTTCTTGACCTCTCACAAATAAATTCTGCATTTTTTCCTTTGTGGAATAAATTTGGACTTAAGAATTAGTAATCTCACTAACTTTGTTGTTATTCTTAATTGTTTTTGCTTTTGTTTTGAGACTGGTTTTCTATCTCTCGGGAGTTCAGTGGCCAGTCACAGGCTGATCTTGCAGCTTTGATCAACTCTGTTTCCAACCTGGGTGGATTTGCCCTCCTTAGGCAGTCTGGTGGTCTCCCACTCCCTTAGGGGCTCACCATGTTGTTTCTGGACTTAGTTGAGATATCCATTTGTCTTTTGAGCCCTATTACCACTCAGAATTCCTCAACTCAAGCAATCCACTAGCCTCAGCCTCCCCGGTAGCAGAGATCACAGGCATGTACCATCATGCCTGTTCATGTGTTCATTAAAGAGACATCCTAGCAAAGAACAAAAGTCGATTTTTATCTTAGCCTATATCTCACACACACACACACACACATGTCTTTGGAAGCTTTCTCTTTTAGTACATGCTTTGGTTTCATTTCTATCCAGGGAAACAAGGCTTCTACCCCAGCCTGACATTTTTTTTCCTGGTACTAAGTCTTGAGTGTGTGTGTGTATGTATATTTAAATTGTGAAGCTCCTTAAAGCCAGCAATCCTCTTTCCTCCTTGAACTCTTAAGTACAAAGGCAAAAGAATTAAAATTTAACATAACAAGATTTTTTCCACATCTCTTTCCTTAGACATTTATTTAATGGGTGCATTTTGAACCATCCTCAGGTGCTACAGATCCAGCTCCTACTCCACACTTAAGTCCTATATGATTTCTCTAATCAGAAGGGTTTGGAAAGTGTTTTGCCCTTGACAGTGACCTGTATTACAATTAAAGCTTATGATGTGGGTTTCTTATTTGCCTAAGGAGACAACAAGATTTGCTATGTAATTTGAGAAGCACTTACAACCCAGCTACTCATGTTGTAAGCTGATTATAAATAAGGTTCAGCACAACTGCTTCCATCAGAATATCAGAATTCACAGTCAAATAAAGGGGACAGCCCTGATGCGTAGATGCTCGCACTGCAACTGTACATCAATCAGGTTTTGCTTAGCAACTGCCGCATATCATGTTTATTAAACACTTTCTAGTTATTACAGTGCAAGGTACTAAAAAAATCCCTCACTAAAATTTCTCAAAATCTTTTCACACATCAACTATTTCTAAAGTTGACTTGATGGTAAACAGGGGTCTTTTGAAGATAAGGCATTTCAGGGGCTTGGCTTACTAACACACCCCTCTTCTTGAGCCCCAGTATAATTTTTTAAATTTGTTTTCATTTGGCAAACAAAGCAACTTGTTGTAAACTGCTGCCTTGGCCTTCATGTTCCCCCCAAACTGAAAGGAAAATCATTCTTCTTTCTTATCACTGCACACAGGAACTAATGCTCTGTACCTCAGATGCTCTACTGGCCAGTTGAGGGGAGGCAGCAAATTGCTGAGGGACCTTTCTGACATGAGAGCCTTGTTTTAAGAGATCAAGCCATTTTATAAAGTGCAGCACTTTGTTTTGCAACTTCCTGTTGTATTGATAATGTGCTTTTGTTATTATTTATTATTTTATAATTATGATAGCAGAGAGTCAATGGAGTATAGTATATGAAGACCTGGACTCTGTCTGAATCAGGAAAACCTGGGTTCAAGGGCTACCTCTGACACATACAAGTCATGTGACTCTGGGCAAGTCACTTAACCTCTTGAAGTACTGGCAAATCCTTGAAAATGTAAATTGCAGAGTCAGGTGGAGGAAGTTTCCTTACATTGTGTTCTCCACCCCAAAGAAGTCACAGGTCTCACAGAAAGCAAACAAAATGTATACTTTGTCTATCTGTCTGTTTGCCTTTATATGCACAATATATATATATTTGTACATGCAAATATAATATATGCATATACAAATATGTGGACATGTATATGAATGTGCACATATGTGTATAGGCATACACACATACATGCATACAAACACACATATATATACACACATACATACACTCACATATATATTTCAAAGTGTGGTCTAAAGATATCTGGGGTCAGGGCATCTGTGAGGTCAAAATGATTTCATAAAAATATCAAGAGGTTCTTTGCTTATTAAAATACACCTCCCTTTTCCAGCTACCTCTGTGAGACTGGCTTTTCTTCATATGCTTCAACCAGAACAACATATTGTAATAGATTGAATAGAGAAGCAGATATTAAAATCCAGCTGTCTTCTATTTAAGCCATACAGTAAAAAGATTTGCAAAAATTTGTAAAATAATGTTACTCATCACTAAACTTTTTTATTTGGGAAATATAATTATTTTTCACAGATTATATTGTTAACATGTAATGGGTTTATTATTGTTATTTTAAATGAATCAAATATATCCATTTAATTTCAATATGATAAATATTTATAGCCATAATGCACATAAACAAAAGCTCTTTGGGTTTCTCAACAATTTCTAATCATATAAGTGGGTCCTGTGGCCAAAATTTTGAAAATCATTGGGGTATGTGTGTATATGTATATATATATATATCTGTATGTGTGCATATCAGATCATATTGATAGAATCTGGTAAGGTTTACAAATTGCTTTCCCAATAATAACACTGTGCAAATAATATGCTTATTAAAGGCAGAAAAGAGTGTTAGAAATAAAGTGTTAGAGTGATTTGCCCAAGGTCACACAGCTAGGAAGTGCAGTCTAGCTATCTCTATCTTTCTCTTCTACTCAGCTATGGTTTCCATAATGGAGAACATCTTTTCTACATTTTGTATCTACCGCAAGGTCTCATGCAGTTCCCTGCAGTATCTACTTAGTAAATGTTTGATGAAGGAATGAACAAAAGTCGGTTCTTTTCCACTCCAGTTTTTATTACCATCCTTTTTTTTCCTTTGTTTTTCATATATCCTTCAAGATCCTAAGCACTTTCTGTCATTTCTCAGATTATGAGAATCTGGCACTATAGTGTTCATCTCACTGGATGCCTCTGCCTGAGAGGCACCAGATTGCACCCAGGGCTTGGACAAGCCCTACTTGCTCTAGGCAAGACTTGAAAATTGTGCTGCCTGCATTTGAAAATCTGTCCCCTGTGTGTTACTGTCCAACCTAAAGTTTTCAGCCTTCACTATAACATATGTGACTTGGCTTAGCTCAAAATAAATACATATATGTCAAGGAAAACAGAATTTTCTGTTACTAATAACTCCCATTTCTATAGCAAGGATTTGCAGCGACAAGCAAGTTTTACAAAGGTCAGGAAGACCTCTGTGAGGGAGGTACTAGAAACCTATTTACACTTGTATTCTAAGTACCATTATTCCTATTTGAGAGATAGTATCGCACAGACTTCAGTAAGAATAAGGACTTGAACCTAGGTCTTCAGACTCTTGGACAAGTGTTCCTTTCAGTAAGCAGGTTATCTAATATATACTTACAGAAAGTCATATTAACAAGTATCTTTCACTGGGGGGCCCTACATACTGTGTCTGGGTTACCGCTTGCATTGCCTACCCTGAATCGTGGCTGTGATTATACTCACAGTCAATCCAGCAAATCTCATGATTCCATCCCACTAGGCCAAGTTTCCAGGGTGACAGGCTATTGCTATTTCTTCCTCATGCTCTTCATGCTCCTCCCACTCCAAGACTCCTTCCTTCCCATCCTCCCTAGGATGAAAACAAGTGCAGGTTTCGTCACAGACCTCATAGGCCTCACAGGCCAATTTAGACAATGAATGACCTTCTGGAGTAGCCACCCCTTCCCCCACAATCTTCTTGCAATGCAGGGGGAAAACAAATACTTTTTTCCTCTCTCAATTTACTCCTGGTTTGGTCTTTCAGGCCTGTTACTCCCAGCCTGGTCCCAAGCTGCCCAGTAGGAACCAAGTTCCGAAAGCTGAGGAATAGTTTTTCTTGAACCTGTATTTGGACGTTTGGACAAATGTTCATTATAAGCCCCTACTTACATTTCAATTACAATGAAATGGAAAGAATACAGGATTTAGACTCAAATGATGCAGATTTGGATCCCATTCTGTTATTTATTACATCTAGGATGTTTGGCAAATCATTTCCCCTCTATGGACCTCAGTTTCCTCAGCTATAAAACAAGAAAGTTGGACTAAATTAGGGGTTTTTAACCTGGGGTCTGTAGATCCCCAAGGGGTCCATGGATAGATTTCAAGGGGTTTGTTAACTTGAATGTGAAAAAATAATATCCTTATTTTAAAATAATTGCCTTATTTTGTAAGTATGGATTTTATTTAATGCATTTAAAAATATTATTCTGAAAATGGGTCTGTAGGTTTTACCAGATTGCCAAAAGTTTCCGTGACACAAAAAAAGGTTAAAAACCCTGGACTAGCTCTAAATATGATCTTAGATGTAGATTCAATAATTGGGGAGAAGATTTCTTGGATAGCAAATATAGCCTCCCAGTGTGGGCTTTATAAAGGGGAAAACAGTCATTTCTTCCATTCAAAATCTCCAGGACAAATACTCCTAGGATTCTACTCAAGGTCTAAAATACAGGATTTAGAGCTACTATAAGCCTTAGAGACCATGTAAGTCCAATTTGGTCATTTTATATATGAGGAAACTGAGACCCAGAGTAAAGAAAAGTGGCTTGCCTAAGGTCCTACAGCTACCAAGCAGCAGAAGTGTAACTTAAGGCCATGCCCCCTGACCCTCAATCCAGAGCTCTTTCCTGAATAGCACATTGAACACCATGCCCAGGGGTACTTAGTGGGAATGCCCAGGACTGTCTTTAAAGCAGATGGCAAAACACCAAATGAAGGTATTATCAATGACTTTCATATATCTGATGTTCCTCATTTCATCATCCATGTCATGGATCAAGTACCTTTCTGTACTTGGCACTGTGATAGTTGGTAGGTGAAGTTGGATAAACAGACCAGGCATATGGCCTTTAGAAGTTGGATAAATGACATATGGAAAAAACACAGGAAGAGCTATTTGATAATCAAGTGTTAAACACCTATACATTATGAAGCAGCTGGATGGTCCAATGGTTAGAATACCAAACTCAGGAGTGGGGAAGATTACAGTTTAAATCTAACCTCTCTCTTTTGCCTGTTGTGACCCTGGACAAGTCATGTAATCTCTGTCTGCTTCTGTTTCCTCATCTGTAAACTGGGGACGATAATAAAACCTACCTCCCAGAGTAAAGGTTAAAATAAGAATATTGGTAAAGATATAAATAAGAATAAAATAAAGACATGCGCAAAGCACTCTGTAAAACTTAAAGAGTTATGTAAATGCCATTATTGTGCATAAAACCCCATACTAGGTATGGTATACAAAAACCAAAATAAAACAAAACCAAAATCCAAAAAACAAACAAGCAAAAAATTAAACCCAAGCAAACCCTTACTTTCTTCTTGGGGTAGATGTGAAGTAGCAGGGCCAGAAGGAGGTTATTAAGAATTTTTTCTACATCAATACATACAAGGTGTTACTACCAAGCTATGTGATACCATTCAGATGTCATTGCCTCCACCACATTCTTTGGAATATCTTTGATGGCAGCATATCTTGTCTTTTGGAGGTAACCAAAAGCATTTGTTTCTGAGCCCAAGAAATAAATTTTTTGACTAGCCCACTGGTTCTGAAAACAGTTCCAAAAGTGCTATAGTAATGGCCACCTCGTTGAAATACCTATGTGACTACTTTGAAGGGGGCAACATTCACTTGGATATATGAGTTTTATTATATTTGTTAAAAAATAAATCAGTTACATTATCTCATATGTGTAATAAGTTGAGAATTTGTTGGAAATTTAAAAAAAGGTGAGGATCTTGAGTACAGCAGTCTGGTGAGACCTATGGACACAATCTTAGAATAAGGATTTAAATGTATAAATATAGAATACATTGGATTATAAAGGAAATCAATTATATTGAAAAAGTTATCAAAAGTAAGGCATGCATGGACTTCAGGTTGAGAATGCCTGCTTTAAATAAAGGTAGGATAGAAATTCAGCCTATTTTAACCAATAACATTGGTTGTGGTCAATTCAATGAGAAGATTTCACTTCCCTGCGTGGGTTTTGTAAAGGGTAAACACCATCTCTTTCACTTGGGTTTTTTCAGATAAGTACTCTATTAAAATATAATCAGGGTTGTTTGTTGGGTCCAAGTTGATGCTTCTTCCTCCTCTCTGTTCTTTTGACAGACTAGATTTAGGAAACTTGAAGTGGGTTCATAATGAAAATGAGCAGCTCACTGTCCATGCTGATGGAGAAGCAGACAATAAGAAGTCAGAAGTGGACTGAACACATCTCCACTTGCTTAATATGGCGATATTTTAATCACATCTGTGGTAGTTCTCATTTATAGAGATCCTTTGCTGGGCACTGTGGAATTAAACAAAAGTATAAGATAAAACTATGCCCACCCTTTGAAGAGCTTATCATCCATTTTTGAAGACAGGCTATGTGCCTAACAGCACAAGGTGGTATAATGCTACATGAATGCTACATCTGTAAAGGGTGGGCTGGGCCTAGATGGTCTCTAAGGGGCCTTCTAGCTCTGAGCCCTCTGATCCTCCCCAGAACCATGGATACTGTTCCCAAAATGGTATAGATAATGAAGCTGTCTCCCCAACCCACTCATAACCCTCCCCAGGAAGTACATTATTACACAGTCTTAGCGCAAATATCCTAGTGATTGACCAAGGGTAACTGGCAGGAGAAGCTTGGTGACTCAATGGGGAAGTCGACCCAATGGGGAGGAGAGCAAAAATAAATGACAATTACAAAAGCAGAAGGAGGAAATGGGGATCAGAAACTTGATGTGAGGAATAAAGTCTAAATTAACTCCTGTCTTCAAATTTAAAGGTGTTTAAACTACATATATCCAGGCATGATTTAGGAATCTCTCTCTTTCTCTCTCTCTCTCTCTCTCTCTCTCTCTCTCTCTCTCTCTCTCTCTCTCTCTCTCTCTCTCTCTCTCTCTCTCTCTCTCTCTCTCTCTTTTCCCCTCCCTCCCTCCCTTTCTCCATATATACACGTATATATCTATATCTGTATGAAGTAGTCAGACCATCTGGACAGTCTCTGGATTTCAGAAAAGGAGTAGGCCAGGTATTGAAGGCAGGAACTTATTTGCAAGAGTGAGTGCTTTGGGGTTACTTGGTGCTTCATGGGCTCCCTGCCTCTGGGATCTGCAGCATTTGAATGGGGTACAAAACCTGAGGTCTCTGCCACTTTGGTCATTTAAGCTCCCTTGGTATTTAGCACAAGAGGAGGAGTAATTACCCTGGCAGTGTCCTGGCTGAATTCCAATTTGGGTGATTACATTCTGCCTACTTAAAATTCCCTTCTCTGGTATCCATGGGAGAAGCAATTCTTCAAACCCTCTCCTGCTTTAAAAAAAAAAAGAAAAAGAAAAAAGAATGAAAGAAAAAGAAAAGAAAGAAATCTGCACTACCATCCACCATGTGAGATGTAGAAGGACTGTTTTGTTGGACTCCAGACATTGCTTCAGTGTACATGGGGATGGAAGGCACCCTTGGAAATAAACCCGTGCAACATTTTGCAGTCCTCTAGGAAGAAAGATTTTACTTTAAAGGAGAATAAAGGAAAGTCAATTTTTCCACTGACTATAGGCAAGGTATCTCTTCTGACTTAAAGATGATTTTAGGTTTAATCCCACATTGTCTCAGCCATGGGCCCAAATGCAAACATGCTTAAAGCAATGGGCTGTCTGGCTACAAAAGCTCAGGCAAGCCACATCCCACTGCATACAATAATGCCTGCTGCCTGTTGCACAGTATTACTTAATTATAGAATTTGAAATTGTTTTCTATCTTTTGGATGCTATTGGGAATGATGTATGGATAACAGCTTGAGAATTCAAATTATACTACAGATCAACATGACCTGAGAGAAGAAAAAATGTTTTGACTATTACACTAAACAAACTAGGATGGATGTCATAGAGAGTCTGTGCATGCTCAGATCTACCTGTGTGTGATTTATACTCATCCTAAGTGGCTTCACTAATTAAAGTGCACCAGGACATTCTAATGTTTGCACAAAATGTATTTTTTTGGGCATAAACCGCTGAGTAAAAACAGTAAGTTTTTTTTTTTAATATAAAGTTCCTCCCCTTTACTCACCCCTGCCCCAGATTCTAGTGACCCTTCAAAAATCTGGGCTTCATATTCTGAAAGAATTGCAATTAACCCCTGATTTACAGGAGAGCTTCTGTGAGTGAAATACACAGAAACCTCTGTAACAGAGACATAAACTCAACTAGACACATATGTGGGATGATGCATAGAAAGACTGTCTTCAATCATAACATCTATATATCTAAATTTACTGCTCTCTCCATATACAGCAGTAAAAAAAAAAGCCAAGATTTTCAGTGCCAATGAAGCCTGTGAGTGTTTATACATTTACCCATCACTGTTTCACAAAGGGAAACTGGTGCTCCAGAATTCCTTTATTTAACACCTTTGGTTTTAGGCTGTCTCTGCAGTACACTAATTATTTTATGATGGCGTTGGCTGGTTCCCTATCTCTTCAGAGCCCTGTCTGGGTGAAATTTAAACTAAACATAATTAAACTGCATCTTTTTTATTTTTCTCTTTTTACCCTTAGATGGACAAACTCAAACTCCCTACTTTGTTTTAATTGGACTGAGGTGATGTAAGTAGAAGGAAATCTTCAAGTTTGAAAATTTTCCTAATAAACAGGAGAGATATGGGAGCATGGCACGTAACTGCCATGATTTCTTCCACTATGAACTTGGGAGCTTTCCTGTCACTGCAGCTATATTTGCCTAGAAAGACAGATTATGATCAAACAACCGACTGCAGTTTTATTTCTTAAAACTTTGAATGTGGCTGACATATTCTAGAAGAAATTAAATCAAAGCCATAGTGCTATAAGACAGGAACAAGAGGGATTTTGGTCATGTCCCTCAAAAGAGGCAGATTATGTTAGTTGGTATCAATTTCTGAGAGTGGCTCAATTACCCATTTTTAGGCAGTTGTCACATCTCTGTATTCTCTTTGCACATACCACACCCACAGTTGCTTTCTTTGTGCATGGTCGTATATTTGTAGATTTGCATCCATAGGACACGGCTGTATGCCATGTTATGTTTTCTTGAATATCTGGATTCAGGCTATTGGACATGGCAGTTTAGAATCAGTTGCAAGAATTTACATGTTGAGCCCTGTATAGTAACATGGCATATTTTATTTTTCTCCAAGGTATTAATGTTAGTTTTTAT
>WOXC01001532.1:147500-254779 GCA_011680675.1 Gymnobelideus leadbeateri
TATATTCCTATTTGGGGTTTCCCATTGTTCTGTCAGCTCTGTAATCATTTCATCTCTTTCCAAACTAAAGGAGAATCATCATAAACTTAAAAGTAAATGAGCCAATTTGATTTTAACTGAAAAACAGGTATGGAGCAAGGCCCACCCCTTTACAGGATAAAGCATGAATTTTACATGCCTATCCCTGATGTGTTTTAGGGACTAGTGGATTCTACATAGCAGAAGGAATTTTAAAACAGAGCTACTATACTTACTATGTACATAAGCATGTAGTACCAAACAAACTGAAGGCACTAGGCTATCTGGAGCTTCCTGAAAAGCAGGTTGGTCCAGCATTTACAATTCATGCTTTACCCTCTTATAGAACAAATTTATTTCAGTCTGCAAAATATGGACCTGGTAATGATCACTTTTCATGAACTATTTAGACTTATTCGTATTTATTCTTTATGTCTTTTTCCTCCTAGGATGAAGAAGAAAACATAAATATTTCTCCCCATAAGCATATTTCATTATAAGATTTGTCACCTAACTTAAGTAAAAATCCAAGATAGCCGTTCACCTTTTTTTCCCCTAATCTGCCAAAAGATTTTTCAAAATTCAAATAACCTTTTGTCCCTTTCCCTCCTTTAATGTGGCTAACAGATAATTTGAGAATTATTGTATCAATTAAGAATGGAAAAACAAATGGAACGAGAATGGTGTTTATTTTTTCGAAGGAAGAGAGAGAAAGGATGGAAGGAAAAGAGAAAGAAAGAGAAAGTGCACTACATTTATTTTCATCAGCTCCTCTGTAAAAGCATGGCAAGCTGCAAAGCAAAAATCATTTCAAGTAACACTTTGATTCCCTTGGTTTTAAAACATTTTAAAGCTATGTCTTAGACCCCAAAAAGACAAGCTGGTTTCTAATTCAAAATTCAATGTGTGTACTTGGTAGTGGTGGTGGTGGTAGTGATGGTGGGTGATGGTGATGGTAGTGGTGAACATAAAGCTCCGAGAGAGCTTATCTTCAGTAAACAAACCGAGGTGGAAACTCTAAACAGATTTCAGGGTTTCGGGAACCTGGGTCGAATGAAAACCTCTCCCTCTTCCCCACATCATTCTTCCTTCCCTCCCTCATTCACTTGGCTGAGATGACGGCTTGCAATTTAAAGACTTAAAGTTGCCATTCTTTATCCCTTTGCCTCCTCTAACCTACCCTAACTCCCAAATCCCTCAGCCTCCAAAATACGTAGTGAAGACTTTAGGTGCATTCCCTGCACAAAAACACATCTTTCAAGGTGTTTGATAATGCATTGCATAAATTGTCCTTAGCGCTCCCCACATCCCATCCTATCCAGTCCGTCCTGTCCCGCCTCGTCCCATCCCATCACATCACTCCCCAATCTGGCAGCCCCGTGCACCCCTCCCTCACTCCCTCTCCCCTCCCCCCCCTGTCCCTTTCCGGCTCCCTCCACCTTGTTCCTCGCAAGTATCCTAGTTCTCAATTATACGGTCAAGGCCCCGTGAAGAAGCTAAACATCGCTCTCTAGCGTCAGAGACCGGGATCGTCCAGTTCTAGCCGTCCAAATCTAATTGCCCACCCCACTCTCGAGTTGGACAGTAGGGACCAAGTTCCGGAGGGGCTGAAGCCTGGCAAGGGACGCGCGCGGCTTGGGGATAGGGGTGCGTGGGGAAGTGGTTTTGTTCTCAAATGGACGTTCCCTTTCCATCATCTCCCCAGCCAGCTTAGAGGCGGGCTCACTTGACCAAAGCTGGCCGGAAGCTTAGAAAAGGACTGGTTCCGCTGCTTCTGCAAACTACCCACCCCCAGCCGAAGGCGCTGGGTCTATGCAGCATTAGGCTATGGGGGTGGGACGGGGCTGGGGGCTGGGCGAGAAGCTCTGATACCCCAACCCACACATGCACTTACGCGTGCAACACACACACACACACAGACACACACGTCTGTGACTACTTATTGTCAGGTGCTGCAAGTCACTCAGACAGAGATGAGTGGAGTGTGGGGACGCAGCTGCAACAGTCACAGCAGCAGTAGCGTCCCTGGCCCGTAGAGGTAGCAAGCCACTTGATATTAGCCAGAAGGCCGAGAAGTGATATTAACAACTATTACTTCTACTGTTTCCACCAGAATTACTTCCATTTCAATCACTATTATCATTATTGGCATTAGCATGTATATAAACTCTTTAAGGTTTGCAAAGCTCTTTACAGAAGTTAACCCATTTGATTCTTGATCCCCCTCTCTCTAATTTCTTCTCTGGGCCCTGGGAGATGATAGAGAGAGAAACCAGGCGGGAGATGTGTGGGGTGTATTTTTCCTCCATCTCTCAGATTGTTCGACAACTTGGCGTGACCATATGCTACGTGTATCTCTGGAAACCCAGTGCTGCCAAGTTCGTCGAATCCAGACCTTTCTACGGTCTTTAGGTCTTTTTGCCTCTCCTTGTCTCTGTCTCAGTCTCTTTCTGTCTGTGTCTGCCCCTTCCCTTAAGTTCTCCTCCCCCTTCTCCACCTCATCCTTCTCCCTTTCCCTCTTCTATCTCCTTCCCACTATTCCTTCCATGAATGTCACAGATAAATGGCCACGACTTAAATGCTTTCAGACTTTTCCAAACCAACCATTCAAAAGAGAGAGCAAGGGGAGTTTTCCTCCAAACACTCCACTCGGTAGACACTTGCATTTGAATTAGTCGTGGACCAAACTTAGAAGGATTAGTTCCGTTTAGCTTTCGGGTCACTCTGTTGTTGTTGTTGTTTTTTTTTTTTTTAACATTCGCTGAATCTGGCTGTCGCTAGAGGGAGATAGATAAATACCTCTTAAATTTGCTGTCCAATTGGGCGGGTTGTGGAATAGGGAGGAGGGCCTCGAAGAAGGAGGAGCATTGTGGTTTCAAAGTGGTTAGAAATTTGGGAGGGGTGACAGTTCCTAAGAGCCAGTTGGCCTCGAGTGGATCTTTGGAGATTTCTCAAAGTTTAACTTTTCCAAAAGAAACTCTCACTCCATTTGGGACTCTGGCAGACTTTCTATGTTTTTATTAGAATATTGTGCCCAGTTTCCTTCACCACAATTTTAAAAAGATGTTGAGACAAATATGAGGAATGTTCAGAAATATGGAAAGACCTATACAAAATAATGCAAAGCAGAAACGGGAATACAGCCTGCACATTTACTACAACTGTGTAATAAAAATGGCTCACACTTCTATAGTATTTTGAGATTTTAAAAATAGTTTTTCTTCTCAAGGACCCACAAAATAAGTACCATAAGGATCATGACCCAGTATCACAGAATCTTAGTTGAAAGGGAACTCAGAGGCCTCTACCTGAGTAAGAATCCCTTCATAATATCCCTGACAATAATTTATCTAGCCTTTGTTCAGACTCCCATTTCACAGACGAAAAAACTCAGCAAAAATGAAGTGACTTGCCTGGTGAAGGAATTTGAACCCAAGAGTTCTGTATCCAAGCCCAGAGTCCTTTCTATTACAACCAACTGACTGTGAATGAATGTTCAACCACAAAGCTAGGGAGTATGGAATAAATTATTGATAAATTTTACATGAATACCTTTATCCAATTTGCACAAGCATTTAACAACTTATCATGTGCAAGGAATTATGTTACTATTTTAGGTGTGATTTTATTAAAAAATTAATCACAAAATAAAAGGGGAAAATTCAGAAAACACCATTATCATCTATCTGTATGAACAAATAAGCCTATATAGCTGATATTTGTGTAGCCCTCAAGCTCTTTTCCAACGCTAAAATTCTCTGATTTCTGGAAGAATAAATGGAGGCCCAGAGAAGTTAAATGATTTTTCTATAGTAATTCAACTAATCTAGAGAAAAGACAATTAAGGGTTAAAATGTGTCATTCAAGTGAGCAACATAGTCAGAATCAGAGGACTGCTTTCAGTCTGTCCCACATTACCAACTGCCTACTAGACATCATCACGTGGATGTCCCATAGACATTTCGAACTCAATATGCACCCAGAAGAAGTTTTTCTTTCCTTGAAAACCTACTCTTCTCCTGCACTTTCCTTCTTCTTTTGTCCTTCCAGTGGTTTCGATTCTCAACCTCAGCATCTCCTCTCCCTCAGCCTCCAGATCCAGGAGCCAAGTTTCATTCACTTTACCTCCATAATATCTTTCACATCTATTCCCTTCTCTCCAGTCATAAGGGCACCATCCTAATTCTGGCCTCCATCTTTTTCTCCTTGACAATTTCAATTGACTCCTACTTAGTTTCCCCACCTCTAGGTTCTCCCCTCTCCAAACCATCCTCTGAACTGGGGCCAAAGTGTACACTTGCAGGGCAAATGGGGAGGGAACTATTCTGGAAGAACAGCACTGCCACATAGGGGTGGTAGCCAGGGGAGGGGGAATAGCAAAACATAAATGAAAAGCATGGCGGGGGGGTGGCAGGGCAGGCAGGCAGTGTCTTCCGAAACAAAAGCAGGTGAATTCCTCTGACATGCAACAGTCCCAGTCTCTAAGACATTCAGAACTCAAACTGACATAACTTTCTACAAAGAACTGACATGGCATTAATAGGATACTGGGACATGCATTGGGGCAAAGAAGAAGGGCAGTAAACTGTCTGCCAGCTGGCCCTAAGCAGCCTATAAAACTCCCAGAGGTAGTCAGAAACACATTAAAATGTAATTGGGAAATGTTTAATGAAAGAAATAAAAATACTTTGTAATACAGATAATGTTAATTCATGGTTTTCTAAGCCAGTATGGACCAACAGGGAACTATTTCAATTTGAGTTTGATACCATTGATCTGGACCACTGAGATGAGCATATTTTCTGAATTGACTTATAAGGAATGAGGGGCAGACATGTAGAAAACTGAATTCTGGGCCACAACAAACATGTAGTTAGTCTTTTGGTTAGTTGAACCTCAGCATACATGTGTTCTGGGGGCTGGGGTCTTAATAGTGAAACTGATTTTCAACAGTTCACAAAACCTAAAGCACAGATCTAACCACAACACTGCTATGCTTAAGAGATTTCAAGTGGCTGCATGTTGTCTCTGTGATAAAACACAAACTCTTCTATTTGGCATTTAGAACCATATGCAATTTGGCTCCAATCTATTTTTTTTCTGATCTTTCAATCAACAAGCATTTATTAAGTACCATCTTTGAGCTAGTCAGTATGCTATAGTGACTATATCTGAAGATATAGAAACAAAAAAGGAAATGGTCTTTTCAAGGAGGGGAATATAAATTCAATATAATAGGCTGTTGTTGAGGGAGGCACTAGCAGCTGGGGGAATCAGGCAAAGCCTTGTATAGAAGGTGGCCCTTGAACTTAGCTTCGAAGGAAGCTAGGGAGTCTAAGGGGCACAGATCAGATAGGAGTGAATTTGGGGAATAGTGGTCAACTTGTGCAAGGGCCAGGAGATGGGAGTTGAAGTCTAATGTGATAAAAAGCAACAAGGAAAATAAGCCTGGAAAGGTAGATCTGATCCAAGTTTGAAAGAATTTAAATGCCAAATAGGAGTTTCTCTTTAACCCTAAAGTTAACAGGGATGCACTGGAGTATTGAGTAAGGGAGTGATTTATCCTATTATACTCTCACACATTATGATCCAGTTAAATTGGTCTTTTGATGTTTCCCGGGTTTTTTTCAACAATCCTGTATTAAGTACCTTTTGTACAGAACTGGGCTGGGGACAGGGGAAAATACTATTGAAATAAGAGAGTTTTGCCCTCATGGAATTTGCAGTCTAGTACCTCAAAACTTAAAAATGATTTGTAATAACATCATGGCAGGTACTTTTCCATCAGTGCAAATTTTCATTCCTTATTACTTTGGTTGGGGTCTCATGAGTTTTTCTGGCCAAAAAACTTGATCACCTTCTGGCTAGCTCCTGGTGACAAGCCTCTCAGAATTTAGCTAGGCTGGTCCTTAAATAAGAGACATTCAGCCCATTGTTAGGCCCATATGTTGCTAGGTCATGATTAGTTCAAATAAGGAATCCTAGGTGAAGTGGTTGAATTATTCAAATTTTACACTGCATATTTCCATTAGGATTGATCCAATTATCATATTTTACATAATTATTATTTGGAATAGTGTGAATTTGAACTCATGTGACCACAAGGGAGATGCATTATTCCTACTAATCAGAACCTAGCCATACTCAAAGCCCTTTCAAGTTGATAGGTCCTGCTGGCTTGGCTTTTGAGAATAGAGGATCACTTCCATGATGCAACAAGAACTTTAATGAAGGACACAGATAAATGGACCAGTAGTGTTAAATTCAAATAGAAATGGGGTCCACAAAACTGTAAATAAGAATAATTGGAAGTCATCTATTGACTTAGAAAACACACATTAACATTATGTTCTGTCATATTCTTATTTATTTTGTTAACTATTTCCCAATTACATTTTAATCTGGTTTGGCAGTACTTAGGAGTATTTTGAGATGGAGCGTTTGATATCTCTGAACTTACACAATATTTCATGTTTAATACATTAATCAAATGCAAAGCAAAGGGATGTGTGAGGTCCAAAGTGACAAGGAAGATTTTCATTCTAGCTCTTGCTTAGCCACCACCAGAGAGAAATATTAAAATAATTTAATTATAAGGTAAAATTTATAATATATGCCATTTTTCCTACCTACCCCTTTCAATCTCCAAGGCAGATGGCTATTCAGGGTATAATACAAAAAAGGGCATAGTGCAGAATCATTTCTAATATTTCTTTTAATGAATGCAAATATTTTAACATTTGAAAATTCATCTTTTCAGGGCATATAGTTATTTTGAAATTGATCAGATATATTTTAATCACTATTGAATTTGAAGTTTTACATTTATGTAGGTAACTTTTTTTAAGTTGCTATTACTATACCTCTAAGTTGAAGTAAACTACTGAGTGGCAGAGAGGGCACATAACTTAGAATCTGGAAGATCTGAATTCAAATCTTGCTCTGATACTTCTTAGGTAAGTGACCCTGGGTAAGTCACTTAACTTTTCTCAGCATTAGTTTCCTAATCTACAATTTAGCAGTTGACAATCCAACTTGATTTTGTGGAGTAAGACCTCTTTGCCTATATCAGGAAACAGTTGGGAGGCAAGAAGGAGACTTTTTCTTCTCTGCCCCTACATCAATCAAATCATTGGCGTGATACTCGTAGGTGAGGATTTGTCCAGTTAGTAACAGAGATATACAACAATGCATTATTTTGCCCCAGACATAAATTCAGAGAAATAATCATTAGAAGGAAGAAGCAACTGCAAGGAATGTGACCTTCCCTTGTACCAGAGAAGAATGTCAGCTATGAATTCAAGAATGAAGTAGGATTCATGTGGGAAGAACTGTGGGAAAATGAACACACTAGCGCATTATTGGTGGAACTGAGAATTGGTCCATCCATTCTGGAAAGCAATTTTTCCCCCAAAGCTACTGGATTATACGGACATTCCTTCAGATCCAGCTATACTCCAAAGGGATTAGAAAAAAGAGAAAAAGGATCTTATATGTATAAAAAAAAGATATTTTAGCATTTCTTTTTCATGGTAGCTTCAAATTAGAAGCCATGGTATCATGCTCTTATTGGAAATGATCAAGCAAATTATGATATATATATATGTATATATATATATATATTTATATGACAGAATATTGTTGTCCCATAAGAAATGATCTACAAAATGAGGATAATAGTAGCACTCACTTCACAGTATTGTTGTGAGGTAATATATGCAAAGTACTTTGCCAACCTTTATATGTTACATAAATATTAATGATTACTAGCTATGTAATACTTAGCAAGTCCATTAACTTTTCTAATCCTCAGTTTCCTAGTGTGTAAAACAGGAATAACTATAGTTTTACTCCATGTGGTTATTGTAAGAATCAAATGAGATAATTTAAATATAGTGCTTTGAAAATTTTAAATTAATATAAACTTCAGAATTAATGGGCTATTGTACAGACTACTGTACAGCTGGATAAATATAACTGTTATTGTTATTATAGAGTCCTTCTGATCCCACTGGATGGTATTTATTGTATAAGGAAGCTTCCCTTTCCACCTCAGATAAATGAAATTGCAAAGTATAACATAGGTGGTAAGGAATTTTCCTACAACCCTACTACAATATGTGAAAAAGATCTTAATTAAGAAATGATGAAATGAACCATTTCAGAGGAAACTGTAAAGAACCATATGAACGGATGCAGAGCAAAGTGAGCAGAATTAGAAGAAAAAAAAGACAAAAAGGGAAAAGAAGGAAGAAAGGAAGAGAGGGAGGAAGGAAGGAAGGAAAGGAGGAACAAAGGAATGGGGGAAGGAAAGAAGGAAGGAAGGGAGGAAGGGAGGGAGGGAGGGAGGAAAGGAGGGAGGGAGGGAGGAAATTGAGAGATTCTGGAAACCCAGATGAGTAGCCGAAACAGAAGAGAGCTGGACCAAATGGGAGCTGCATGAGGACCCTATGAAGAGAGAAAATATTCTCTAGCCATGGAAAACCAGGCATCATAAGTCACTTTCCACCACATAGGTATGCTACAAACGGGCAATATATTTTAACTTTCAAACTTGTCTTGGATGCAATTCATATTTGTGAGAGTATATGTAAGCTTTTGGGAGGAATATTTTATACCAACTAATCTTATTATAACATCATAGTAAATGCCTTTACAAAAAACTAATTGTCTACTGGCTAATTTTTTATGGGAAACATAACACTTCATTTGGTCGCTTTTTAATTCTTTCTGGTTCTTCTGACTCAGAGGAATTTTCTATCTTTATACCAAGTCTTCCCATACTGAAGACACCTCCACCCTTGTGATCCCTCCTCTGATCAATAATTTCTTGTTTGGTGCTATTGTTTTAAGCAAAGACTAGACATCCACATTCACTTCTCTCTCAGCTCAATTCCTGATTTTTGGCACATTCTCATTGATAGGTGCCCCACTATTACTTCCTCCTTCCTCCTCTCACTTTTCAGGTCCCTGTGTTGTTTTCCCCCATTAGAATATGACTGCTTTGAGAATAAGGGCTGCCTTTCTTTGCTTGTATTTGTATTCCCAGAATTTAGCATAGTACCTGGCATAACAAAGGCTTAATAAATACTTTTATACCTTTATCAAATTCATTTATCAGGTAAGTGGCTCCCACCCTGGGATCCTGGGTTCTGATTTGTAAGTTTTCATTTTACCATACTGGATCCTACCATATGACTTCCCAAGTCAGGTAGATACACAAGTATTGTTTATGACTACTTGCCCTGCCTATCCACCCCCTCTTTTTCAACTCCTTCTCCCAATGCTTAGCACAGTACCTAATACATAGTTGGAGATTAATAAATGTTTATTGATTGATCAGTTGATATGTATGTTGTTTTCCTACATTAGAATATAAATTCTTTGAAGGCAGGTACTGTAAAAATTTAATAAATACTTTTTTCATTCTTTCATTCAAATTGTGTACACTCTTTAACTTGTTTGTATCATATTCCATAACTAAATTGTAAGATCTAGTTACTTTCAGGCAGGATTTGTGCCTTACCTAACCTTTGTATCTTCCTCAGCACCTAGGACAGAGCTATGAACGGAACAAGGAACTTATATTTCATGTATTCATTGTCTATTATACTGCTGTATTTAAAGAAGCAAACTTATGTTCTGACTTGTTGGGGGGATTAAGATGAAAGAGCAGAAGGCCCAATTTTTAAATCTTACCTAAAATATATCTAAGCAAAGATATTCGTTACTGTTGTGGAGGAGCACAGTTGAAGAGTGATTCCCTATAGATAGAGAAAGTCTACTTGTGAATGATGTTAATCCTTGAAAAATTCAGTCTCCTGGAATGTTGAGTCTCCAGAACCACTCAAAATAGTTTGGCCTAACCATTCACTTAAGAAAAACCAAGTGTATAAAGAATGTCTATTTTCCATATCATGACCTTCAGACTTTCAATTAGATGGACCTCTCATAGATCTTTCTGTCTCTCTGTCTCTCTGTCTCTCTGTCTCTCTCTCTCTCTCTCTCTCTCTCTCTCTCTCTCTCTCTCTCTCTATATATATATATATATATATATATATATATGTAGACATTGGCATAGACTATATATAGATATAGACAAAGACTGTGATGGACAAGTAAACCCCAGAATTCAACAAAGGGAGTATGGGATAGATTGCTTTTGAGAAACTACAGAGCTACTATAATGACCCCAAAGAAAAAAGTCTATCTTTTTAAAATACTAAAATTCTGTTGGTGTTATTATATGGTTACAAATCATAAAACATTAATTGTGGTGATAATTTAAAATTGATTATCATTCAGGGGGAAAGGGAGAGGTGAATGTGGTATGAGCATACTAGAACTCATAATAAAGAACTTTGAGGAAGAACTGGAGTAAAGGATGTTATCAAAGAAATGTTTGATTGAAAATGATCAGCTGATCATGTTGCAAGAACAAAGGATAAATGACAGATAGCCCACATACTCCAATGATATCTTCTCGATGTCAAAGGAAAGTGAGGAAAGGCAGATTCCCCTGTGGCAAAATTATCAGAAGACAGACAGGAAGGAGTATCACAAGATGGGCAGACAGATGAATTTCCACAGAGTTGTATGGATAAATGTTTAACGATCAACTTTCCAGAAAAAAGTATCCATTATGCACTTGAAATTTTAATGTTATTAATATTTTTATCACTTTCTTAAATCTATATATTCAATAAAACAATAAATCAAGATGTGATTTTTAGCATTTGCCAATTTCTGAGGTGAATATACTCATACTGAAAATCTAACAATTGTTCTTGCAAAGCCAGTATGAGCTGACTTAAGCACATCATTGGTTCAATCTGCATAGTTGAAAGAACCATCCCGGTAGAAAGGAATCATAGATTCATTGGAGTCTAGAACACACAAAAATATTATCTTGTTTTTGTGAAGAGGAGGTTGGGTACAGGCATCCACTGTCTTCCAAAGGACTGTCCCTTCTAAGGGTAGATACACACATAGTTTGAGGCAAGAGATAATATCATTCTTATTTTTGTTAAAAGTATTCCACAACAATTCATAATGGTTCTAAACATATTTATAGTTCACTTCAACTTGAAGGTTTATAAATTGACTTGGGCAAGTTGTTTAACTTATCTGAGCCTCAGTTTCCCCATCAGTTATTAAAGGTGTTCTAAGTTTGGCCCATATTTGTTAAGTTTTGATGTTGGGATGAAATGAGACAATTGAATTGTAAGTCATTTAATAGTTAACAAAGGAGGTTTAGTAGCTCTAACATATAAAAGCCACTCAGCAAGGCTATAGAATTAGCTTGTGTAGATGTGACTTCCCCTTGTCTCCTTATAGAAACACATCTGGTCATCAGAGTAGGGTGTGGTAACTCATGTGGCCTTAGTACCACTGCCAAGTCTAAAGGGCTCCAACTCCACATGGGTGGGCTTTTTTTATACTCTTAGATGACTAGGAAGCCATGTCAGTTCAGTTAGAAACTACCAGAGAGATGTGTTAAGTCTTGGCATCCCAGGCCAATCAAATCCCTGGGACAGATTTGCTTACCTTTTTTGGAAAAATTAGTTTAAATCACATTGTGAAGGGAGGGTGAAACCTTGACAATATTGGTCCTATCACACTAGGAAAATGAGGTTGGACTAGGAGACCCTTGTGGTCCTTTTCATCTTTAGATCTAGGAACCTATGATTCTCAAAACAATCAATCAAGAAAGGCAATATATTATTATTACCCCCTTTTCAGATGAAGAAATCAAAACTATAGGAGGTTGAATGAGTTGCCTTTGTCCCCAGCTAGTGTATTTCAGAACTCGAATTTGAAACTAGGTCTTCTGACTCCAAACCCTGGCTTCTTTTTAATATACTTTCCATACCCCTTGCTATACCCTTTAGGAATTTAATCAGTCTATTTACTATACCCCCTTGTTTGCTTTGGCTCATGCTGCTCCTAGCTTCCTGGGCTCTTCCCTCTGCTCATCTTTGCCTATCCCAAATTATACCCACCTTTCAAGGAACTAAGGGAGGCAGGAAAGAAGCACTTACTTGCCAGGCATAGTGTTAAGGACTTTATAAATATCTTCTCATTTGATCCTCATGACAATCTTGAGAGGTGGGAGGGGTTATCATTATCTCCATTTTATAGGTGAGGAAACTGAGGCAGACACAAGTGACTGGCTCACTGCTAGTAAACTGCTGAAGTTGGATTTGAATTTAAGTCTTCTTGACTCCAGACCCAGTGCTCTATCCACTGCACCACCTAGCTGTGTCTAGGCACGGCTCAAGTCCCACTTCCATGAAACTCTCCCCAGCTACTCTGCTACTTAGTCAGCTCTCGCTCCTCTAAATTCATTCCATTTAAATTCTGTACATCATTTTGCACTATTGAACTATTCCTTACAAATTTAGTCTGCCCAAATAATATGGATTTCTCCAGGATGTGGGCTATTTCTTTGTTAACCTTCCCTGCTTCTACTACAGTGTGCTAGAGTAGAAAGAGCACCAGACTGAATATTAGGAAACCTGGCTTCTCAGGGCTACCACTTACTGACCGTGCTGTCTTGGACGAACAGCTCCTCCCTCCCTGGTTGGTTGGTCCTTAGTTTATTGGTTGGTCCTCAGTTTATTTCTCTGAGCAAGGTGTGTGCAGTCCATGTAAATTATATATGACCACAAGGGTTATCTAAATGTTGTTAACAGGGAGGCACTATAGCTAGCATTTACATAACACCTTAAAGTTTGTGAAGATATCTGCAGAGATATTATTTCATTTGATCTACACAACAGACCTAGGAGGTAGGTGCTATGATTATCCCCATTTTATGGATGAGAAGACTAAAACAAACAGAGATCAGGGGCCTTGCCCAGAGTCACATCGCTAGCAAGTATCTGAATCATTCAGTTCTTCCTGACTCTTAATGTCCAGTACTCTTAGCCATGGAAACACCCATCTTGCCCACCTTTCTCCAAGGAAGACTTTGATACCTGTCTAAGGAGGAGCAGGAGAAAGGGCTTGCAATGCTGGATACTCTGTTTTCCTCTGAAAGAGAGATTCACCAGACTAGAATAAAATCTATCTGCCTCCCTAAGTATCGTTGGTCTAGGAAAATCATTCTTTTAGATTCAAGTTCTTAGTTTCCTGGTTGTTACCCTTTAAAGAAAAAGAGGTAACCCCAAGATTATGCCCATACACAGGCTTGACTCCATCTCACCAAATGTTACAAAAAACCCCTACAAAAATGAATATTAATGAACCCATTTATTGAAAAATACAGCAAATGGAAATTGGAGTTCTACAATTAGAATCTACCCGAAAATACACTGTAGTGAATGAGCTCTTGTATTCAGAACTAGATATCTCAGTTCAACACCAAGGGAAGCCCCAATCTCATCCAAGGGAAAATTACCCGAAGTCTCTAGGGAAGCAAGCTAGAAACTGGAGACATGTTAAGGAGCCAACTTTCTCTTATATATCTGCTTTCAAGTCAACAAACATTTGCCTACTGTGTGTCAGCCATTGTGCTAAGCACTAGGGCTATAGAGAAAGATAGAAGACATTCCCTGTTCTCAAGGAGCTCAGTCTAGAGGAGAGACAATATGACAAACAAGATCTATATCAGAGAAATTGGAGATGAGCAACAGAAAGAAAGCACTAGCATTAAGGGGAATTTTTTCTCTTCTTCTTCAGAATTGATACCAAAGAGATTTTATATCTACACATGTCCACTGTCAAGGCAAGGATTAAGGATGTCTCTCTTCTCCAAAGCTCTTAAGTCAAATCCACCCCTCACATAGGTACACGTCAAGTAATCATTCTCTCCACCAATTCAGAGCCATGCCTAGGCAGCAGCACATGAGACATCCTATTTGGAGCTCATGTTATATCTGTCAGGAATTGGGCTACATAATGTCTAAGGATCCCTCCAATTCTAACATTCTATGGTTCTTTAGGGAGGAAGATAAGCCAATAGCTACAAATGCTAGCTGGATATCTCTGCTTAGTGAAGAGTGAGGCTTCAGTCTCATCCAACAGGAAATTCCTTGACATCTCTAGGGAAGCAAGCTAGATATCTGGGACGTGCTGAAGAATCAACTTTCTGCCTTCAAGTCAACAAGTCAAAAAGATGATTAGGTGTTCCTACTAAGTCCAGGGCTAATGTGATGCACCTCTGGGGTCAGAGGATTGCCTAAAAAGAGGTGAATTGGCCTCAGAAGGAAAAGGGGCAGGTTAGAGATTCCATGCTAATTAGCAGTGAGAATCAGACTATGCGTGACCAAACCCCTTCCAACCTGGGATAAGATAGGAAGGACCAGGCTCCAACAAAAAGAGGAAGATTAAAAAGAACTGTCCTCATTCTGGAGAGAAATCTGAAATTATGCCCAAAGGGCTATAAATAATTTCATACCCTTTGACCCAGCAATACCACTTCTAGGGTTATACCCCCAAGAGATCATTGAAGAGGGAGGAAGACCCATATGTACAAAAATATTTATAGCAGCTCTTTTCGTGGTTGCAAAGAATTGGAAATTAAAGGGGTGCCCATCAATTGGGGAATGGCTAAACAAGTTGTGGTATATTAATGTAATGGAATATTATTGTGCTATAAGAAACGAGGAGGAGACAGTTTTCATATTTACCTGGAGAGGCTTGTACAAATTGATGCTGAGCGAGAAGAGTAGAATCAGGAGAAATTTGTATACAATCACAGACACAACATATATGTGATGACCAACTATGACAGACTGGACTCTTTTCAGCAATGCAGTGATATGTCAATCCCAAAAGACTCATGAAGGAGAGAAATTTGACACCCAGAGATATAACTAGAAAGAACTGAGCTTGCATCCTGATGGAAGCAAACTAATTGATCTTTTTCTTTTCATTGTTTGGTTTTATTTCTTCTTTACCATTTTTCATCACACCTAGTCCAATACGCCTTTGTAATTGGACTAATGTCTAATATGAATGTATTTGCAGATCCTATATTGGACTATATACTCTCGTGGGGGGGTGGGGGAAGGGAAGTAAAGGAAATTTGAAAATCAAGGAACTATGGAATTGAATCTTGTTAACTAAAACTAAATTAATAAATTAGTATAAAAAAAAGAAAGAAAGAAAAGAAAACATCACAACATAAAAAAAAGAACTGTCCTGTCTTACAGTGTTGTTGTAAGGATCAATGGAGATAATGGATGGGAAAACCCTTTGATTATTATGAAGTGCTATACTGTTAGACCAATTCTAGAAGACAGATTAAGTCTTGCATTATTTTTTGTCCTTTGCCACACATTCCTGCCTGTGGCAGACCTGACTTGGGGAAGTTGGAGAAGTGGGAAAAGGACAAAAGTAATACGTAATATCTCCCTGAGCATCACAGAATGGAAATATGTGAACATCTTGAGTCAATACCAAACCTAGCACAGTTTTTTTTTCAGTAGGTTCTTAATAAATTAATTTGGAATGAATGAATTCATTGAATAAACCAACCTACAAGTATCAGATAAGGTAAGTATTTACTAAAAATAATGATAGTGATTTTAACAGTCTCTGATCCTTCTCTTCTTTACAGGATCATGATTTAAAGCTGAAAGAGAGTTTTGAGGTCAACTGTAAGCTTAAAGATTGTAAGCTGCTTGATGGCAGAGATTGTGATTTGCCTTTTTTTGTATCTTCTGAATTTATCACAGTGCCTGGCCCAATAGTAGGTGTACTCCATGCCTGGAATGCACTCCCTCCTCAACTCTGCCTCTTAGAATGTCTGCTTTCCTTCATAGCTCAGTTCAGACTCTGCCTGAGTCCCCTCCTGTCCTCCAGTTATGCTGTATTTATTTTCTATGTATAATGCCTTGGGGACACCCCCAGTTCATAAGGGGAGTCTCACAAGGAATAGTTACCTGAGGTTCAAAATATTCTGTGGGTCCATACCTCTAAAATTATAGCCCATACCAATATGTTTACTATCAATACTAAGCAAGAGGACAAAATTAGTTAAAAGAAAAAAATGAATGAAAAATAGTAAAAAGACATTTCATAGTTACCAAACATTTTCCCCAATAAACTTGTAGTACACTGTCCCCTAAGTACACACAGTATCAGTAGGAAGACTGGACAAATAGAGAACAGACATGGAGAGTCATACAAAAGGAGAGACATCCAGCTCTTGCCTCCAGTACTTCATCTTTTAAAGATGTCACTGTACTACTCCTGTAATGAGGCACTCCTATTTATATCTCTTTTCTCCATCTCCCCTAGATGTTTTCTGCCAGACACAAAGCCTTTGCAGGTGTTGCTTGACTGTTGTTTCCACTGGTTTTAGCTTCTGTCTCAGGTGAAATCTTTAGCTAAGCTACTGTCAGGAACTCTTTAAAAAGGCAGAAAAAGCCTAGAATCAGCAAAAAGTATTTTCTGTATTGCCTAGGAGCTCTCCCCTTTCCTTGGGAAGAGATTTTTCAGCCCTAGGTGCCAAGTTCTTCAGAACAAAGAACAAGATAGTGCCAGATAGCAACCACTCAATTGTCTTCCTGGTAAAGGGCTTGGTTGCATTGATCAGAGACCTCACCCTAGATTATGATGAGTATTTATGTACTTGATATGTATTTTTTCTGTCTGAAGGCTAGATTTTATGGTTGTTTGCCTAATAATTACTAAATAGCTCAGTTTGAGGGCTCAGGCTATTTAAACTGTAAGTGCTTTTCGATGGCCCATGTAAATATGTGGGTAGAGGCAAGCTTAGGCCCAGGGGGCAGTCATTGTCTGTTTTACCAACTCACTCAATCCCCAAATTATTGTCTCCTGTGAACTGTTTGTGATAATCTCAGAAGGGTCTCTGGAGAAAGCCCCTGCTTTCTCCTGACTCTTTTGGGATCAGATGCCAGGGACCCAAGAATGAAAGGAACTTTGCCACATACTCTTAGATATCTATTTGTATCCACATCTATCCATATCATATCCATATATGTATCCATATCTATATCTGTAGGTATATCCATATCTACCCATATCCGTATGTGTATCTATATCTGTAGGTATAGCCATATTTAACCATAGCCATATCGAAATCTATATCTATATCTATGTCCACACTGAGTATAGGTGGGTTGGACCTGGCCCCAAATCTGAACATATCCATTGTATACATATGTATATATGTTGTTTCCCCTTTATAAAGTAAAGCACCTTAAAGGTAGAGTCTGTTTTAATTTTGTCTTTATATTCCCAGCACTTAGCACAAGGCCTAGCACATAGTAGGCACTTAATAAAATGCATATTGATTAATCCTTCAGCTCCCTTCCAACTCTGAGATTCTAGGATCTGATTCAGTTCAATTCAAGAAGCATTTAAGAAGTGTCTATTATGTGCAAGGCATTGTGCCAAGGACTAGGACATGATTCTAGGTGCCCCTGGATTCATTCCCCTTATGTGTAAATATAGCACAGTAGTGCCCAAGATGGTGGGCATGAGCCTGTAACTTTCCTGAAGCTAAATCCATTACTTGCAGTTGGAACATTATGCATAAAATGATTCAAAACGGAACCAGCTCTATTGTTATGCAACAGGGAGTGTTCCCCAGAAGATCTGCCTGGCAGGAAGATTTCATCCTGTATATTTCCTGAGGTCACACAGAATTGCATATTTAACTTAGATTAGTCAGATCTAAGCAAGCCCTGAAACACATTTTCCTACTTCAAATAACTGAAAAGTGACTTTCTAAAAGAAAGGAAAAACAGCCCCAGTGGTGGTGATTTGATCTTCCTAGGAATGCAGGGGCTTTCTCCAGAGCCTTCTGAGATTATCACAAACAGTTCACAGGAGACAATAATTTGGGGATTGAGTGATAAATTATACATTAGAAAGTATTACCCCTTCACTAGTGATCATTCTCAAAAGGCCTTGAAAGTACCTGAAGAAAAACAGTTTATACTGGTCAAGGAGATCTGCTACACAGCCCCTAGGCAGTGGCAAGAAATTAATCAGACCCAGAAAAGCTATGGTGTGGGGGAAAGAATATACCTCAGAGCCAGGAAGCTTGGGTTTTGATCCTGACTCTGCTTTGACCTTGTAGTGTGACCTTCAGCAAGTCATTACTTTTCCGAGCCTCAGTTTCCTTATTCAGAATTCAATCTCATTATTTTTCTTTGTTCCTCATCAAGTTCCAAATGCTTCTTTCTTTGGGATGTGGACAGCATTATAGTGTTATTTTGCTTTTTTTCCTACTGAGTACTTAGAGAATCAAAGAAAAATTGAAAGAGTAAATTGAGTTTTCTAATGAAAATGAGTTTTTTAAAGAAAATTTCTCTCAAAATAAAGTTTCAGGGATTAGGAGAAAAGAGGTAGAAGAAAAATCAGAACCAAACATTTATATGACCAGAGTTGGAAGAGATTTTACAACACAGAACATGGAATGTTAGAGCTGGAAAGACCTACTTGAGTAAATAGAACCTAGCCCACCCCCCCCCCCCCAGCTTTTGTGGTCTATATTTCCTCTGTGGTTCTCTTCATCTCTTATTAAGTCATTAAGTCTTTCCCTGAGCAACTCTGAGGTTCCACCTCACACTTATTAGATTGGCAAAGTTGCCAAAACAGAAATCTCACAGAGGTGGCTAAATACCATTTAGCAGTGGATAGAACTCGGGGCCTAGACCCAAGTTCTAACACAGCCTCACTTACTAGCTGTGTGACTCTAGGCAAATAGTTTAATCTCTGTCTATCTTAGTTTCATCAATTATAAAATGGAGATTATAATAGCACCTACCTTACAGGACTGTTGTGAGGATCAAATGAGTTAATATTTGTAAAAGCATTTAGCATTTACTATACTAATGCTTATTCCTTTTCCCTTCACTTTCTTTCAATGTTCCTTGTTGTAAGGTGTCTTCCAATTTACAATTCTCTGAGTGTTTCAGGTGGAAGAACTGACATACTTTCCACTGATTGAAAAATTCAGGTCTCTTTTTTCTTTTCTTTTCTTTTTTGCTTTTTTGGAGGGAGAAGGTAGGGTAATTGGGGTTAAGTGACTTGCCCAAGGTCACGGCTAGTGTGGTGTGTGTGTGTGTGTGTGTGTGTGTGTGTGTGTGTGTGTGTGTGTGAAGTGTCCAAGGTTGAATTTGAACTCAGGTCCTCCTGACTCCAGGGCTGGTGCTCTATTCACTGTGCCACCTAGCCGACACCTAGCCACCCCCTAGGTCTCTTTTTTTCTAATTCCTGAAACTTGTTTTTTATAAAAATGGTGAAAAATACTGTTCTCATTTTCATTAGAAAGCTCAATATATTGAGTTTAAAAAACCATATTTATTAAGAAGCTACTATTAATGTAGGGGCAACTCAGAGCTGGAGATAACAAAGAAGAAAAACAGCACAGTCTGTTTTCTGACTTTCCCTCAGGGAACTTGCAGTTTGGTAAAGGGGAGTCAGTTCAATTCAATTCAATAAACATTAACTTATCTGCTAGGTGTCAGGCACTATACTAAGCCCTGGGATGTTGTTGTTTGTCCTTTCCTTCTCGAAGAGGCCCATGACTTCAGGGAGCTGATGCCATGGCTAGTAAGTGAATTGGATTTAAGTGAGGAAGGCTGTGCAGAGTCACCAGCCTCACTTCCTCCTCTGGACCGGAAGATATAGATCAGGATGACTGGGGATGGCCCTGGATACAGTGGAAACCTTGGCCCTTTTAGAGCTGGGGTCTTTAACAGGTCCCAGTTTGACTGAGGGAATACCCATTCAGTTATTTAGGCCAGGTAAGAAAGGAGATAAAGCAGGCCTACACAACCTGTGGTCTGCCAAAGGATTTCAGGCAACCTATGAAAAAATCCTCTACATTTTTCACAGGTTGCTGGAAATCCTTTGGTGGGCTGCAAGTTCTGCAGGCCTGAGGTAAAGCCTCTTTTACCTAGCCAAAAATAAAAAAATCAATCTGGGAGGGGAAGACCCTCAGCTTTTCTGGACAAAACAGAAACAATTACTATTTACATTCACTCTGAGCCAATCAGGGCCCAAACAATGACCAAAATGGTACTTGGGTCAGGACCTATTGTTGTCCAATCAGCCATCAACCAGGAGAACCATAGTGAGAGAGGAGCAGAGAGGGGAGGAGAGGGGAGTAGAATGGAGGGGAGAAGAATGGAGGGGAGAAGAGCTGTGTTGCCCAATTGGCCAATTCCATTTGGGTTGCCAGTGGGCTAGCTGTTACTACTCACAGAAGTTGTTGTTTGTCTTTCATTCTCAAATAGGACCATGACATCAGGGAGGTAATGCTACGACATGTAAGTGAATTGGATTTAAGTGAAGGAGAGTTGTGGAAATTCACAAGCCTCACTTTCTCCTTCAGAGTTATCTGAATATAGTCAAATATATAGTCAAATATAGTCAAGACAACTGGAAGCACTGAATATACAAAAAGAGGCAAAAGACCGTTCCTGCCCTCAAATTGCTCACAATCTTCTAGGGAGACAATATGCAAGCAAATATAAACAAAGCAAACTGTATAAAAGATAAACAAGAAATAATTAAAAGAGCGAAGGCATTGGAATTAAGAAGACTTGGGAAGAGCTTCCTGTGAAAGGTGAGATTTTGGTTGGGATAAGATAAGACAGGTATACAAATAGTTGGGATACACAGTGGAATGTGGTAAAAACCAAGGAGGAGTTTAGGCAAAGAACTATAAGATATAGAAGAAAAAAGAAAGAAATATATGGCCCTTGGAAGTCAGCAGACTTGGTCTCTACCATTTACTAGCTGTACCCTCGAAAAAATCACTATATGTCTCTGGGTCTCAGTTTGCCCATCTGAAAAATGAGAGGAATAAACTGGACCATTACAAAGGCTCTTCCTAATTCTGAGATGTGATATATTGCACACTTTGTGATTCTGTAACAAATTTTTAGCTGGAGCTAGAGGGCAAGGGGACAGTAGGGTTAGGGAGTCAAGAGATCAAGGGAAAGAAGGCTTTATGGAAGAAGCACCAGAATTGGGCCTTGAAGGGGAAAAAAAAGGTGGTAAAGTAGAAAAAGTGCATTCTAGACATCGGCAAGTACTCTCTGTCTCTCTCTTTCTCTTGCAGGACTGGATGGAGTAGGGGAGGATGTAGTGACATAATGATAAATGTTAAATCCCAACATCTTTAGGAAAAAAAAGAAACATACAAGACAGACTTTTTGATCTGCATTATTAACATTTTCCCACCATTTCTTAAGTCTAGACAGTCAACAATAGGTCAAGCCTTATTTTGTAGCTTTTGCCTATTTCAGAGGCAATTTCAGAATGAATACTCATTCTAAAAAATTTACAATCAGCTCTCCTCAGCTGTTTGAGCTGGTTCCAGCATGTCCCTGTGAGAGCAGGATGAGAGTAGGGGAAAACCAGGCATCCAGTTTAACCAGAGCATAGTGTGCAGAGAGTTTTGTGGGGTTTTTGGATTCTAGAGAGGTAGTGTGGTCTAGTGGATAGAGAGCTGCTCTTGAAGCCAGGAGGACTTGAATAGTTCTATCTTTGACCCATGTTGACCATGTGACTTTGGGCAAGTCATGTAAACTCGGTGCTCTAGGTAACTCTTCAAGTCATAGAAAAGGTGCCAACCTAAATGGGGAGCTGGTCAAGCAAGAAGGGACTAGAGAAGGAAGGACAGAAGCAGGCAGCATGCTGAGAGATAAGCCAGGAGAGCCTATCAGAAGATCTAGAGAAATCCTGTGCAACGCAACTCAGCTTTTCCTTCTTCTAGAAGATGGAGAAGGAGGGGGGGGGGCGGAGCCAAGATGGCAGAGTAGAAACAGCTCGTCCAAGCCTCTCTGCCCCCAGATTCCCCACAAACTATGTAAAAAAGGACTGTGAACAACTTCTGGAGCCCCAGCACCCACAGAACGACACAGAGAAGCTAACCTCCCGCTGAGGACAGCCCAGCAGCCCTGCAGGAAGGACCAGCGCAGCGGTCTGGGAGCCAGCAGCGCGCAGAGCGCAGGATCCGAGCCAAGCCCAGGTCCGCATGAGCCGAGGTTTTAGCCCCAGGGCGGCAGGGCCAGCAGCCTGCTGGAGGAACCCCAGAACACCAGGAGCTGTGGCGACTCCAGAATTATCAACATAGACATGCCTAGGACAAAGTAAGAGGTTAGTGTCCTATGGACTTTGGGACCTGTATTTGGGGAATGCGTCAGCTCCCTCCCTGGGGGCTAGAAGCCGCTGAGGAGACACGCCATTTTGTAGTTTTCAGAGGCAGATCCGGCTCCCAGCCTACAAATCGTGGGGAGATCCAGCGATCAGTCTTGGGGGGTAATCGCTCTTGCTTTAACCTCCCTGGATCTGGATTGTGATCTAGGGTGGAAGCTGTGGGTGGGTTTACAGCTTGCCAGAAACGGAAGTTGCCCCCCACACGCTCGGGACGAAAATTCCTCTATCTGGCCTTAAAGCCATAGTGTGGCAACAAGCCCAAAAGTCAAGCAATTAAGTGGCAACATGCCAAGGCAAAGGAAACAGAAAAATGCAACCCTAGACTCCTATTTTGGGGGCATAGAGCGGGAAAAGGACTGTGAGGTCAGAAGTCCTGCTCCAAAAGCCCCAGGGGAAAACATGAGCAGGTTGCAGGCCATAGAGGACCTTAAGAAGGACTTAAAAATCAAATAAGAGAAGTGGAGGAAAAATTGGAAAGAGAAATGAGAAGGATGCAGGAAAAGTATGAAATGAGGGTCAACAGCCTGACTGAGGAAAACAACACCTTAAAAAATAGACTAGCTCAAATGGCAAAGGAGGCCCAAAAGGGCAATGAGGAGAAGAATGCCTAAAAAGTCGAATTTGCCAGATGGAAAAAGAATCTCAAAAGTTCACTGAGGAGATCCATTCCTTCAGAGTTAGACTGGAGTAAATGGAAGCTAATGACTTTATGAGAAATCAAGATGCTGTTAAGCAGATCCAAACAAACGAAAGATTAGAAGGCAATGTGAAATATCTCATGGGAAAAACCACTGACCTGGAGAATAGATCCAGGAGAGACAATTTAAAATTATTGGACTACCTGAAAGCCATGATCAAGGAAAGAACCTAGAAATCACCCTTCAAGAAATTCTCAAGGAAAACTGCCCTGATGTTTTAGATCCAAAGGGCAAAATAGAGGTTGAAAGAATCTACCGATCACCTCCTGAAAAAGATCCCAAAAAGAAAACTCCCAGAAATATTATAGCCAGGTTCCAGAATCCCTAGATCAAGGAGAAAATACTACAAGCAGCCAGGAAGAAACAATTTCAATATTGTGGAAACACAATCAGAATAGCCCAGACCTGGCAGCTTCTACACTGAGGGATCGAAGGGCATGGAATATGATATTCCAGAGGGCAAAAGAACTGGGAATGAACCCAAGGGTCACCTACCCAGCAAAACTGAGTATTTTGTTTCAGGGGAAAATATGGTCATTCAGAAGATGGAGAAGAGGGAGGGGTCTGGAGAGCTTTTTCTGTCCCTGGGACTTTCCTCAGCCTCTAGGACCTTCTTACCCTAGAACATCCCTTTACCAATCTGCATGCCTTCTCCATTGGTGAGTTCCTTCTGGAATCTCCATTTTGGGGATGAGAATAGGGCCAACTCCACCATGCTTTATTCTGCTCCTGACTAATTCTGACTACAAACTTCTCTACTATGCCCCTTTGAGTACTAACCTACCCACCACTTTTTAGCTCCCCCTTTCTGTTCTGTCTTCTATTTGAAAGTAAACTTGTTGGGGATAGGGATTTTTTCTTTCTGCTAGTATCTACAATCAATCAATAAACATTTATTAAACACCTACTATTGGGTCAGGCACCATGCTAAATTCTAAGGATACAAAAAGAGGCAAAACAAAATCACTGCCCTCAAGGAGTTTACAATCTAATCCGGGAGACAACATGCAAACAAATATATACAAAGCACACACTATATATATAGTCAATAGGAAATGATACAGGGAAGACACTAGAATTAAGAGGGGTGGAAAGGGCTTCCTGTAGAAGGCAGGATTTTATTTAGTTTCCTAGAACTTAGCACAATTCCTGGCACATATTAAGCAGTTAATAAAATATCTGTTTCCTGCTTGCCATATGAGGGAAAACAGAGATTCAGTTTTTGTCCCTATCTTGTACTCTGGTATTCTCAAATACCATATCCTACATTTAAAAAATAACTTTTCCCAGAATCTTGTTAAAATATGGTTGTACTGCTAGATATTAAAACACTCCAAAATAATTTATAATATAGAGTGTCCTAAAAGTCTTAGTCCAGTTTAAACTCTGGATAGTAGAAGACTTGGTAGAAGACTTAGAGTATATTAAGTTCACAATGAATTCAAGGAATGGAAAATTGTTTTAAATATTCCTTTTTCTTTTGAAGTAAAATGTAAAGATTTCTTTTTCTTTTCCTTTCTTTCTTTCTTTCTTTCTTTCTTTCTTTCTTTCTTTCTTTCTTTCTTTCTTTCTTTCTTTCTTTCTTTCTTTCTTTCTTTCTTTTTTTTTTTTTTGGAGGCAAGGTTAAGTGACATGCCCAGTTTTGGTTTCACCCTTCCGCAATAATATTAATATCAACAAATTTCACCCATTAGACTTTGGCCCTTTGGAGGAAATGCTTGATCTCCTTTGAAAGGTTGTAGACTCAGACAATGTCAGAAATAAAGGGGCTTGAAGATTACCCATGAAGTCTAATCCCACCATTTTTCAGATGAGGGACCTAAGATCTAATTAAGGAGTGAGGTCACAAATAAATTAGTGGCAAATGGTGGACTGGAGCTTGGCTCCTTATTCTCATTCTTGTGTTCTTTGGGAAAACAATAATAAAGACCATGAAAATGGTGTCTAAAAATAAGTGCTCTAAGGTTCAGGGAGGATGCAACAGGCCCTAAACTTAAGGAATGGGCCAGTGTATCAACTACCTCAATTCAAGGGTGTACATGGGGGCTTATGGTGCCTCCTCCATGAAACTTTCTGATTCTCCCTCAGAACTCATCTTTTTTTTTTCTTCTGATCTTGAATAGCACTTGGTTTTTCTCTCTTGTGATTTTATCATTTCTTTTTCATTACAGTTATCACATCCCTATCACATTGCCCATGCACACAGTAGGCAGTTAATAATTGCTTGCTTACCTACATTTAATTCCAGTGTAATTTCAGCTGAGTAATATAGTTGACAAATTGGATTGAATCTGAATAGGAGGAGGGAAAAAAAAGGCTGAAGGGGAAAAAATTTCCTTGAAATTCTTTGCCTCCAGAAAGCCTTCCCAGATTAGCACAGCCTATTCCCTAAACCACCAACACAATCTCCAGCTCATCCTTTCCCCTTAATGCACTTTTGTAAATTTGTAATTATATGTTCCTTTTGATTACACAGTTCAATCCCTGGGAGACTGGATGCATTGCTTCTTCCTACCTTTGTGACCTTGAGTGAGTTTAGTGCCCTTCCCTGGGTCTCAATTTTCTTGTTTGTAAAATGAAAGAATTGAACAAGATGATCTCTAAGGGCCTTTCTACATCTAGCAGCTTGGGAATCTATGGAGTTGTCAGGGGGGTGGTGTAAGGATAATTAATTCAGCTACAATGCATTCTCTGCTTCTTTTGTTGTGATAAATAATGTGGTGATAATTATAGCCGAGCATTTTGCAAATATGAAGTACAGCAGAAATGTCTAACAAGAATGAGTTTGTTCATAGATTACAACATGACTCTTAGTGCATTTGCCTCTTGGAGTCCAAAGACCTGAAAGTATTTCTGTTGGTGGTAATAGTTCTGAAGGGAAACTTTTATTTGCTTCTGAAACTTTTAAAAGAAGAAAAGACAGATTGCGCAGTCAGGTTGCAAACCGTTTAGAAACCATAGACTTGAAAGGAGCCTTAGTCTAATCCTCTCATTTGAGGGAAGAGAAAACTGAAGCTCTGAGAAACCCCCAGAGGACCATCAGTCCGGGACAGAATCAGAAGTCGAACCTAGGTCCCCTCATTCACACAGCTGGGCTCTATGCTGCCTTATATAAGGATAAGGACTGTATGTATGAATTCATTGGTATAGAAAATTCCTAAGCAAGGGGATCCCACCTTCTCTGCAACTTATCATTTTAGAGAGTAGCCTGATAGTTTCATTTGCCTGGGGTCTCAGAGCCAGTATCTCAAAGGCTGGATTTGACCCCTAGGACTTCTATTTTCAAGGCCAGTTCTCTATCCACCACATCATCCATGCTGTGTTTCACTGCCTTAGACTTAATTGTCCCTTTAAAAAAATTTTTTTTGAGGGAGAGAAGTTTGGACATGTGATTTTATCATCAAAGGGAATTACTAATGCAGAAACTCCCTCTGCCAAGGTAAATCAGCAAATCTAAAACATATAGTCTTAGAGATTGCTCAGCTCACTGAAAAATTAAACAACTTGCTTAGGGTCACACAGGCAGAATATTTCAGAGTTAGGAATTAAATTCAGGGCTTTTTGATTTTCTTGCTCTCTGTTCATGATGTCATGATACTTCTTAATACTCCATACTCTATTTAAAAACCTTTTAAATAATGCTCAATCCCTGCCCCACCCCCCAAATAGCTCTAAATAAGCATTTCTCTTTTAAATGATTAATTTCCTACATCTTCAATGTATTGGTTTGGATTGACAGTTGGACACTTTGTAATCATCTGTCCAGAGAACATATCCTGTCACAATTAGTTAAAGTGACTGGACAGGGAATTCTGTTCTCAAAATCTTTTGGGGGAGTAGGGGAGGGGATTGAGTGACTTGCCCAGGGTGATACAGGTAATAAGTATTTGAGGCTAGATTTGAACTCAAGTCCTCCTGACTGGCACTCTATCTACTAAACCACCCAGTGGACCCTATCCTTGGAATCTTAACCTCCTACTTCTTTCTACAAACTCTGGTTGATTTGCCAAGTGCAAAAAGAGGGTACTTTTGAAAAAAAAAACCACAGAATTCCCAGGGCCAAAAGACAGGTATGGCATTACTGAGATATATAACTGAATGCAGAATAAAATCTGTAATCCAAATGAAGGGAGGTTTGGAGGGTGGAGCAGAGTAGAGGTTCCAATGTAGAAAGACAACATGAAAATTCAATTTAAAAGTAATGGGAACTGGCTGGCGAAGGTCCAGTCCTTAAAGCATGCACAATAGTACCTTGCCTGGTTTCAATCCAGCATATAGAACTGCCGGGACCTTTTTTCCAGCCATAAGGTGGAAGGTCTGGAACTATCTGGTGACAATTAGTTTTCTGGTTGGTTTCAAAGAGAGCAGGACTGATGATAGAGCCAGAGCTGAGTTTGTGTACAAAAGGATCTATCTAAATATTCCTTCCTTTGAACCTCTGGATTGAGTGAGGGGCAGGGGCTTGGGCTTCTTTTATCTTTGCATCCAAATGTCTCCATGGGCACAAGATACTCATTTCTCTTGTGTTTCTTCTTTTCCAATCTTATGTGAGTAAATATCCAGAAACAGAATGGACCAGGTTTGAACCTCCTAAGCTTTGAAAGGTCATAGGAGCCACTAAAGGTCCCTTCATCAAATGGAGGTGGTGGTAGCAGCAGCAGCTAATTCCAATGAGGAGCTGGTCTTGAGGAGCCAATTGCTTGACCTAGCCTAGCAGTAGATGGACCCAGCAGTTGACACTTTGTCCTGCAAATTGCTACTCATCCACCAGCCCTGTCACATCCAGAAGTAAACTTGGTGGGGACTCTTTGAGGGAAGAAAAAGACTCCTGGGAACCATTGGCCATAGGTCTTTCCTACATTGGTGCCTCAATACCATTGTGCTTCAAGTTTGAGCCCATTCTCCTTAGGGACTGAGTGTATGCAGACAGAAGGGATGCTGGGGCAGATTTTTTTTAACTTCTTGATATTCATTCTTAGTAAAAATCCCTTTGTAAAAGCTAATCAATATCAACTGGTATTGGGGAAACACACCCATGGGATCTTATGACCAATAGTATTAGAAACCCAAACCCTTCAGTATTACCCCTAAAACCCTAAGGAGAGAAGTCATCAGCAGCCCTCTGGGGACTGAATTTACCTGTGAAAATTGAGGTTGGGAGATCTCTGAATCAAGGTGGGTAACTACAAAATTTAGCCAGAAATTAAGATTTCAGATTATTTTAAAAATAGAAGCAATTTTATTACTTTTGACTATAGGGTAGTATTATTATCATTACATGTTATAAATTATATATGCAAATGGGTATACCCCCATATATATGTAAATAAGTAAAAGTAATGATTAGTATGAGTCCACAATTCAGTAGAAAAAACAGTGGGCTTACATTTAAAAGATTTGTAAGCCAATCCTTTTCACAAGTATGATGCTGGAGAAATCATTTCATGTCTCTGTGCCTTAGTTTCCTCTTTGGTAAAATGGTGATAATCATGTTTGCCTACCTGCTTTTAATTACCAGGTGGCATTGACCTCCACAATCCTGGTCCTATTTAACAGTGAGGATCAGTCAATGGACCATTACCACATTCATCCTGGCAGTTACAGTGTTCCTTCCTGCTGAGCAGGAGTGCTAGAGAAGGGCTGAGATTTTTATATGTTTTGGAAAGGTAATGATCTTCTGTATCCCAGCTCTGTCTTTCTCTAAGGAGTTCCCCTGGTCCACTATCAAGAGGTTGTGAATTACTATGTATTCACCCAATCAGAATCAGATCTTGAACCCCTGCCTCTAGCAAACTGCAGCTCCACTCTCAACCGGCCATACTGTATTTCATTGAGCCCTGATCAAGTGGCCTTGGAATAATGGGACTGACTCTCCACAAAATGGGCAGGTGGACTTGCATACTGAGTACAGTGTTTTACCGTTGGCATAGAATTGAGAAAGGCAATTGAGAAACGGCAATTTCCACATTGTGCCTTGTCAAGCATTAAGAAATGCATAGTTCAGTTTGCTTAGCCCCCGTAGTTTTTACACTTGCAAAGGGGCAAAGGAATGTTGATAATAAGACATAATTCATGAGTTTGGTTCAACTGATAGTCTAATAGGGTTGGCTATTAAATGAAGACTCAAGAATTTTGGACCCAGGACTTTATTCTTAAGAATGGGGCAGGGACTTGGGCTACAAAATGAATTGAAGCTTTTAGAGCTGATATTTTTCTATTGACTGTCCTCTTATTGGCAGCAACCTCCTTGAACAAGGAGTAGTAAGATATGTACACCAAAAGTTATGACATATAGTAAACCATGGTAAAAATGGAAAAGAGGTCTAGATAAAATGCTATAAAAATACAAGGAAAGATAATTTCTCCTTCTTGCCACAGATAGTTCATTGCTCATGGAACAGGCTAAGTAGGTTCAGTGGCTAGCCTCAGCAAGGAGAAGCCTGCTGCCACAGTGCTGCCCTGGCAGCTCTCTGGCATTTATTCCAAGGCATCTGTCTTCTGCCATGCTCTCTTGTCATTTCTTGGTGCTGTCTTCATTCCTCCCTCCCTTACTGATTCAAAGCCCCAACCCTCTAGACTTCAGGTAAAGGGATAGATAGAGTGAGAAAGACTGTTATGTACATATAATGCAGTTCATAACACCACAGCAATGTATTTGCTATGATGTCATATGCAAAAATCCTCAGTTATGCCATTAATTGGAAACTTTAATTCAATAATATATAGCATATTACTGAATGACACAGTAAGGGAAATAATGACATTGCAGTCAGAGGGCTTGGGCTCACATATTAACACCCACACTTGTTACCTACATGACCTTGGACAAGTAAGAGTCTTTCAGGGCCTCAGTTTCCCAATCTATAAAATGAGGAGTTTGGAATAGTGGCCTCTAAGATCCCTCTAACTCTAAATCTATGATCCTCTGACTTATTGTGAGTTCCAAATTATGATATATATTGAGTATTTTGCCTTTCCCTTTTTCACGAGTGATGTTCTAGATTCCCTGTAAACCAAATCATAGCCAGAGAATAGATCCCTTCATTCTATCCACTTCCTCTTTTCTCTCTCCCTCCCTCCCTCCCTTCCTCTCTCCCTTTCTCTCTCTCTCCCTTCCTTCCTTCCTTCCTTCCTTCCCTTAGAATAACATAGATCATTTTGATGTATCACATTTGGAAGAACAATATCAATCTTGCCAGATCTATATTATAGATGGGCTGTGGGTATTCTACTGTAATTATGTCAAAAAACGAACAATTTAAAAATGTGATTGACAGGTTCATTACAATAATGCATGTGATTAAACTCTGAGCTTTCTTGTGCAATGAAAGAGAGAATATCAATGGTAATTAAATGCATTTTCTTTAAAGTTTGCCAAGATATTCATGTTTTCCTCATGCTTCTCTGTAAAATAACTCATCTAGGCACCTGGCAATAGGCATAGTTTCTCCTTACTTCCTTAGAGGAGCAATTTGTGTTTCCTAATAGTGTAAAGGGAATGAAATTAACAAACTCAAGTCAGATTAATCAATCATTCAACAAGCCTTTATCAAATGTCTACTCTGTGCCAGGTACTGTGTCAGGCAATGAGGATACAAACACAAAAATTGAAAAAAAAAATCCCTACTTTTAAAGAGCTTAAGGACAGAGGAAGATCAGGTTTGGGCAGGCAGATCAGTGTAAGTGTAATGAGTCATACTGTAAGCCAAGGGCTGGAGTCTTCAGGACTCCTTGGCCCAGTGTGGGATCAGGGATCAGGGATCATGTCCCTACCCCTTGGAAGGGACATCCTCTTCTAGGCCTGGGAACTTCCAGCAACCTCTCAGACCAGTTTGCTCCTGTAGGAGGGGAGAACTTCAGGTAGGACAAGGCTGGGAAAAGGAGATGGGAGCTCAGCCCAGGCTGGAGGGCCCATGTCTTCCTGGGAATGTCTGTCATCCTCTATCCTTGAAATTTTTTTCCCCTCCTTTTCAAACTTTAGGCTGCTGGGATGAAGAGATTGGGAGAGTTGGTGTCAGGGTGCATCTGGAAGGATGGAAAGACACTGTCTCCTTCTGGCTCAGCTGCTTGTCCTGAGGGAGCTGATGGTCTAGAAAGAAGGATGGTGTTTCAAAAGAAGGCCAAATTTCAGTGGTCTGATTGAAAGAGAACTAGACCGGAAATCCTTGAGGCTTGGGTTATAGTCTGCTCTGACTCTTTGCTGTGGTTCTGCCATTCATTCTTGCCTGACTCTTCCTGACCCTGTGGGCCATACTGTCCATGGTGTTTTCTTGGCAAAGATTCTGGAATGGTTTGCCATTTCTTTCTCTGGTGGATTAAGGCAAACAGGGTTAAATTGATTGCCCAGAGTCACACAACTAGTAAGAGTCTGAATACAGATTTGAACTCTGGTCTTTCTGACTCCAGGCCCAGCACTCTATCCTTCTAATTCTAGCTATAGGCATCTGTCAAATGAAACAGTTGGACAAAGTTGGCTCTCTGGCCTCTTCCAGCTCTAATTATCTGTAAGTCTATGGAATCTGGGCTTCATTTAACTCCGTCTTAGTTCATCCTCAGTTTCTCTAAGAGTTGAATGTGTCTCCTCTGACTGTAAGTAACTATTTCCCTTCTATGGTTCCTTGGTGTGTTCCTTTG
This sequence comes from Gymnobelideus leadbeateri, assembly GCA_011680675.1. Taxonomy (NCBI): domain Eukaryota; kingdom Metazoa; phylum Chordata; class Mammalia; order Diprotodontia; family Petauridae; genus Gymnobelideus; species Gymnobelideus leadbeateri. Next base: position 179,003 of record WOXC01001532.1, read on the forward strand.
TAAAATGGAGTTGATATGATTCCTACAATCCTTTTTCCCTCTAACATGGTACTTTAAAGGCTGTGTGTCAGTGTGGGAGGGGGGAAGAAGAGTTTTTTTTTGCTCTCCCCAAACACACACACAATCAGGTTTACCTGACAATGACTGAAGAAGCAATTGACCTTAGCACCTAATGTTGAGGAATAATTATTTAAAATAGGAAGCTACAAAAGTCTCACTTTCTCTGGGGGGGGGGGGGGGTTTGGAGAAAGGGACTGGAGTTTGGGCAGCCCTTCCAGCTAAGGGGTGTGCCCTGAGTCCTAGGTCAGTGGAGGTTATTGTCCTGAGGTCTCTGATGCCCCCCAAGGGATTAGTATCTGTTCCCACAGCTTCCCACCACCTCCCTCACTGAAGGTGCTTTACTTGCTGCTTGATCTGGACACAGCTTGTAGTACATGTGCCAAGTGCAAAAAGTCTTAGTCACAGTCAAATTTTTCTGCGGAAGTGCAGTTTCCTGCCAGTGATAACTGCTACTATTACTGCTATAGCAGGAGGTATTCCTATGGCTGAGTTGATGGACCATCAGTGCCATGGCTCCTACTGGCTTTACACATAAATCTTCAGAGAAAGACAAATGGGGGTGTGCCCAGATAATTTCAACTGCTGTGATGATAAAGAGAGCACAAAAAAGTAGGAGCCTGATAACGGAAATGACCTATGCAATTTTTAGAAAAAGCAAGGACAGAGAAAGGGACACAGGTAATGATGCCATGGTGTCTATGTTTTCCCTTAGCCACTGAATGGAACTGAGAGACCAGTGTTCTCCATGTTCTATGGAAATTACCACCACCTATAGTTGATATTGACTAGAACAGAGAGGATCTGCACCTCCTTGCCTTTGCTAGCATTAGAGTTGTGATCATTAAGAGATGATAACTGGGCTAAAGATCAGCTGAGAATTCTAGAGCTGAACTGTTTGTATTCTGCTTATCTCTTTCCCTACTCGCACCTGGAGGAATTGGAAGGTTTGAATCTAGATAACAGAATTATGTCTCTTTAAGCTCAAGGTTTTCTCTGGGATTGTCTATAGACTAAAAAGTCTTGAGCAACCTGTGTCTGGCAGGAGAATGGGCTCTCAGCCCATGTAGGGGTTATTTCCTTTTTCTTTTTTGTTTTTACTTTTTCTCTCTATGGTTCTGAGTAAAGAACTATATAAAGTGAAGCCAGGTTTACAGGATTGAATTCATTAAGTTATGTCAGTGTGACTGACTCCATTAAAACAAAGTACAGTATTTTTGTCAAGAAAACCCCATGAATAGTATGGTCCACAGGGTCATAAAGAGTCAGATAGGACTCAACAACAACACCACCAAAAGGAAGAGGTTGGAGTTTTTCAAGTGAGTGGGGCCAAGATGAGCCCTATGAATCTAACTAGAGAAATACACATACACACACAACATACCCCCTAGAATAAGAAAATAATGATTGCCACTCACAAAAAGAACAGAGATAGGGGACAGAGGTAGTCAGCTCTCAGAGAGTCATAGAGGGGGTTGGCATGATTCTTCTGAGAATCCTCTGGTGTTGGTGAAGTTCATAACTGCTTGAGTAACTGCCATATATAATAACACTTGCTTGGTAATGAATAGGATCAGGCATTTGGTCAGCAGTATCTCCTGGTCGTTAAAAAGAAATTTATTTAGTACTTTAACATTTAAAAAGTATTTTTCAAATGTTGTCACATTTGGTTCTTAGAACAATCTTTCAAGGTGGACACTTTAGACATTATTCTTCTTATTTACAGATCTGGAAACTGAGGCTCAGAGACATAAACATGACTTGTCCATGGTTTCTCAGCAATCTATTTATAAAACATTATTAAGTGTCGATTATGTGCCAAGAGTTCAGGAGACAAAGACAAAAATGGAATAGTTCCTGCCCTCAAGAAGCTTACATTCTGCTGAGGAAAGCAACATGTACATACATAAGTATATACAAAATAAATTTGGCATTTGGGGAGGGGAAACAGACTGGAAACACTAGCAGCTGGGGATGTTGAGAAAAGGTACTTCATAGAAGGTGGCTTTGAGTTTTGAATAAAACTAAAGTTTCTACAGGGGACAGCTAGGTGGAATAATGGTTAGAGTGCCAGGCCTGGAATCAGACAAACCTGAATACAAATCTGGCCTCAGACACTTACTAGCTGTGTGACCCTGGGCAAGTCACTTAACCCTGTTTGCTTCAGTTTCCTCATCTGTAAAATGATCTGGAAAAGGAAATGGCAAACCACTCAAGAATCATTGCCAGGAAAACCCCAACTGGGATCATGAAGAGTCAAACATGTCTGAATGACAACAACAGAGATTCTACAGGGGCATGCAAATTACTTAGGACAAGGAATTCTTTTGATATAGTTTCATATCATGAAATGGTCACAAGTGTGTTCTTCTACTGACATAGAACAACTGACCTTGATGAAAAGAGACTGAATTGATCTGGTTTCCCCACTTCAGTTGAGTGCTAGATTTTAAGCCATTCACTCACTCCATTGCTTTCTTTTGTTATTGTGGGATAAGTCTAAACTGGGCTTAGTTCAGCAGATTCAAAGTTTAAGACAATGAGCATTAGTGGGCTATAAAATTCAATTAAGAATGAAAAGAAAACACTTTAAAAGGGAAAAATATATTATTCAGCTTCTTCTGTTGAATCAACTCTGTAGACAGGTGACAAACGCTGAAATGAAACTTCTAAACCAGGGGTGGGGAAACTGTGGCCTTGAGGTCACATATGGCCTTCTAGGTCCTTGGGTGTGGCCTTTTGACTGAATCCAAGTTTTACAGAACAAATCCTTTTATTAAGGGGATTTGTTCTGTGAAATTTGGATTCAGTCAAATGGTCATACTTGAGGACCTAGAAGACCACATGTGGCCTTGAGGTTGCAGGTTCCCCACCTCTGTATTTAAACCATTTCTGACCTAAGTTAAGCCTTTTTGTACTATAGAAACAGAAAAAAACTCCCACCTTCCTAAGGAGTTAACCTAGTTCACCTGTTGTTCGAACAGCTGCCTGGGGTGGGGTCATGAAGGAGAAAGGAAAGGAAAGCAAGAGGTCAGGAATCAAATGGAAAGAATGGGAAAAGAATCCTCACTAGACAGGAATACAAATACAATCCTACCTTTAGAAGTATGTAGGAACCAACAGTCCAACTGCTCTTCCCCAACAGCAACATTTAGCATCCACTTTACAATAATATAAAATCAATACAGTTTGTGGACATCAGCCACAGGCATATTTTTAATTCTGGGGTTTTATAGAAAGGCTATTACTCCAAGAAAATGTATAAAAGTTGTAGAAGGAGCACACTTCAATGACTGCTAGAGATATTGCAGTAACATACTGAGTGGGAGAAAGTCAAACTTTTAAGGATGATTCAAACGCACAACGAAACTGATACAATAAACTATTATATCTCTGACATTACCTTTGTTAAATATCCTTTGAAACTCAGGATAATTTCACCCTTTGCAGTCCTAAGATCCCTGGAATATTCTAAGAGAATGAATATTTAATGGTAAAATTTCAGATATCAGTGGGGGCGTTGCAGAAAGAAAGTGAATTTGGACCTGTGTTTGGATCCCAGTTTTGTCACTCAAGTCTAGTATAACCTCTCCAGACCTTAATACACTTATCTGTGGAACTGGATTGAGTAACCATAAGACAAATAAACGTAGGAGGGCTGCTAGCACAGGTTTGCTCTTAATCTGGTCAGACAGGAAAGACACTAAGAAGGAGTTAATAATCTTACTTTATTCTAGTCTAATTTTCTCAGAAGAGGATTGCTGATAATGGGAGCACAAACTCCTACAGCATTCCCAAATCACCCTTCTTGAAGGGTCTGGTGAGAACCTTGGGGAGGAGAGGAGAGGAGGATGCAACTACCCCTACATCTTGATGGGGTCAGTTGAGACAGGTACAATTTGTGCATCCCCCTAAATCCCCTCAAGCCTCAGTGGGGGCCAGTTGAGGCATGCACAGCATTTGTGCATTCAACCCTAAAATTCCCCATTCACTAACCAATGCCCACCTGCTTTATAGAGGCAACAGACAAAGAAGGCATATTGCCAGCAATATTCTCACAAGTTTACATCATCCCATCTCTGTATCTCACTGTGCAGTTGCAGTGGATGTTTACATTATTATCATTATATATTATTGCACAAGTGTGGTGGAAATGCTTTGAACCATAATTGTGGGAACTCATGTCTAATACCTGGGAACAAGAGATTGTTATGGCTAAGGATCCTGGGAAACTGAACTTTAAGAAATAATAACAAATTCACTTCACACACACTAAAATCCACCTTACTTACACTAAAATCCACCTTACTTACAGTAACCTTTAATATTTTTTCTGACTCTTGTATTTCTTGCCAGTGCTCTTCCACATAGTTATATAACCACAGGATCTCAGAATTTAGGCAGAGTATGAAGAAGATAGAACACTGGGCCTGGAATTAGGCATACCTGAATTCAAATCCAACCTCAGACACTTCCTAGCTATGTGACTGCTCAAATGACTAACCTCTGTGTTCCTCAGTTTCCTTGTCTGTAAAATGGGGATCATAACAGCACCCTGATACTCGGGGTTGTTGTGAGGATCAAATAAGATAACTGTAAATCAATTAGCAATGGCACACAATAGGTGCCACATAAATATTTATTGTTGTTGTTATTATTAATTCAAAATCTTTTTACCATATTTTGGAAACCTGGTCTCCACACCACTCTCTGAAGTCTCCTTCACTGTAGAAAATATGGCTCTCTAACCATCTCCACCCCACCTACTCTACTCCTGGGTTCCTCTTTTCTCCCTTTATACTTTCTTCTTTCTGAGAAGTGAGTCTTTTACTTTGTCTTGCCAGGAACCAGACTTCCATCCCACCTCCTGTAGCCTTCTTGACCTCTCCCTGCCACATAAATTTATTCTTCCTTCTTCCCCCATTTAAGGTGTGCTTTATGTGTTGCCTTCTCCCATTAGAATGTAAACTTCCTGAATGCAAGCACAACATTTGCTTATTTTCATCATGTCTGTCACACAGTAAACCCTCAAAAACCCCACAAGTGTTTTATTCTTTTTTAAAATTAGAGTACTTTTTAATGAACAGAAATACATTTTCTTCCCATCTCCACTTCCTAGGGAGAAAAAAAAAGAAATACAAATTGCTTATAACAAATATGCTTATTTAGGCAAATATATTTGCTATGTTAAACATACATGTAAACATATTTTATATGTATGCATGTGTATGTATATATGTATATAGAAATCTATATCTAGATGCATGTCTTACTGGTTTCTCTGAATCCATCATTTCTGTGTTAGGAAGTAGATAGCATACTTCATCACTGGTCCTTCGGAATTCAAGTCATTGTACTGATCACAGATCTTACATTTTTCCAAGTTGTTCATTTTTTCAGTGTTATTATTATATCAATTGTTCCTCTAATTCTGCTAATTTCATTCATCAGTTTATAAAAGTCCTCAAAATTATTCTTTTTACAATATTGATATTAAAATATTAATTTTTCTTCTGCCTCTGCTCATTTCATTCTCCATCAGTTCATAAATGTCTCCCCAGGTCTCTCTGAAATCATCTGTTTCCTCATTTCTTACAGCACAGTGGTACTTCACATTCATAGGCCACAATTTGTTCAGCCTTTTGATGGATATCCCCTTAGTTTCTAGTTTCTTATTTTTGCCACCATAACACATAGTCATTCAGCTTTTGTTTGATGACAGCCAGTGATAGGAAACTCACTATTTCCTTAGCCTGTTGTGCTGAAACTGCACTTACGGTTACCAAGTTCTTCCTATGTTAACCTGAGCCCTGATTCTCTGCAATGTCCCCCTAGTTGCAGAATTCTCCCCTTCTTTCAAACAAAGAGACCAAATATAATCTCTCTGGGACTAAAGAGAACAAATCCAATGTCTCTACCACATGACAGCCCTCCAAATGCTTGAAGACAGCTCTCAGGTCTTCCCTTTGTCTCTCCTCCTCCAGGCTACACACCCTTAATTCCTGAACCAACCCTCATATACTTCATGGTTTCCAGTCTTCTCAACATCCTGGTGATATTCCTCTGGATATACTCCAGCTTGTTGGTGTCCCTCCTAAAATGTGGCAACCAGAGTAGAAAATGATATTCTACTTTTCAAATCACCCTGGGCAACCTGCTCCCCTTTGGTTAAGCCCTAAAGCCTGCCTTGTCTCTCAGTAACAAACTGTGTGCTGCAAGTCAGGTTTAGAAGGAGCTACTTCAGAAGCCGTCTCCTCACTATAGCCCCTTCACCTTTCTTTGCCCCTTCTCTGCTTTGGGGTTTCCATTTCCTGAGAAGAGCCTGTACTTTGCCTTTGGCTATTTCGGGTAGACTTTGAACATCTTCAGCAGATGAATGGCTAGTCTGGAACTCCCACTAGACCCTCGAAGTTCCTATAAATACTTCACTTGAAGGGAAGCTTTCCCTGGCTTTGCATTGAGGTCTTGCATCTGACCCAAGGGCATAATATAACACAGTAGAGATGATCTTGCCGTGGGAAATTTAGACTAATGTATAGTGTTTCTGTAGCATTCCTGGAATTCAAGAATTTCTCAGGTTAAACCCATTTATTCTTTGTATTTATCCTATGGACTCTCTCCGATGGGATGCTCTTCTCTTCTCATGCCTTTTTTATTTGTGCTTGTGAAAATATGAGTGCAGAATAAAGTGGGCTGTAAAGCTCACAGATTTGATTCTGGTTATTTTACCCTTTCTGAGACATCAGGCATTTATTCAATGAAATCTTTATTGCTCTGGACTGAAACATATGAACTTCTCCAATGGAAGGGTACAGGATAAGGAGGTGTGGTGAAATGGAAAGAGGGATGAATTTATGAGTCACAGGATCTAAGTTTGTCTCTTGGCTTTGCTACTTACTCCCTGACTTTGCTGAAACAAACTTGAACCAACTTGTAAGAACTGATTGTTAAATTTTTTTGGTTTGGACATTTACACCTTGGAAATTAGAAAATGCTGCAAATCAAAGTTTGATTTATTGTTTTGGTGCTTGTCTAGAACCAAGAAAGTGATGGAGAAAATCCTAATAATGCAGATTCAACATGTATATATTTGTACCCTTCCTCTCTCCCACTCCCCCCCAGAGCTAATTGTTAAACATTTGCCAGCATACTTTGGGAGCAAGTCATTTATCCTCTTTGGCCCTTATGTCCTCCTGTAACTCTTTAGGGATTCTCAATAAATTTTAAAGAGTGCAATGGGGTCCTGAGATCAAAGAGTTTGAGAACTGCTATTGTAGAGGGAATCCTTTTTCAGATATAGGTGAACCTAGCTGTCCACTGAGGTCCAGAGTGCTGAAATTCTGTGAATTCTCTCAACAGCATCCCTGATCAAACCCTATTTGAATACTTCCAGTGATTGTGGCCACAAGATCATCATCATCATTGCTTTCTTTTCCTTTTCCATCTTCTCTTACTTCTTTTGTTCTGCCCCCAACCACTTCTCCTCCTCCAAAGTTAGGTAGTGTAACAGTAAATAAAGCACTGGATTTGGAGTCAGGAAGATATGAGGTCAAATACAGTCTCAGATACTTTTTAGCTGTGTAGTATTGGGCAAGTTAACCTCTACTTGCCTCAGTTTCCAAAACTGTAAAATGGGGTAAAAATAGCACTACCCTTAAGAGTAGCTGTGAAGATCAAATGAGATTATATTTGTAAAAGCAATGAATACAGTTTCTGACACATAGTGTGTGTGTGTGTGTGTGTGTGTGTGTGTGTGTGTGTGTGTGTACACAATACAAATAATTACCCCTTCTCCTCCCATGGTTTGTTTTCCTTTTGTCTCATTGGCATCCAATCTTGCAGGAGCTGAAATACAGTGCACTGAAGTCAGTCTTCTCTAGAAGTTGGTTTTTTGACTGTATCACTGAAATAAGTTTAGTTTACTATTTGGTTATCTTTTCTTTCTTTCTTTCTTTCTTTCTTTCTTTCTTTCTTTCTTTCTTTCTTTCTTTCTTTCTTCTTTCTTTCTTTCTAAAACTCTTTGTGTATTTATTCATACACATGGCACAATTTTTATTGGGTAACTCAAGTTAGCATTTCTTAATTGCACTCTTCTCTACATTTCACCCAAGTGGTAAAAATGACTAAGGTATCTAAAAAATGCCTGGAGGGTGAAGAATGGGGATGTTAGGGCACATCACATTCCTGTAGCACTACTTGTTCAACCATTTCCCAATTGATGGACAAATCCTTCAGTTTCCAACTCTTTGCCATCTGAGCTCCTATATTTTTGGACATCCAATTATATATCTCTTCCCATTAAGTGTCAGTGATACCTATGAAGTAAAATTTACTTTCACTTTTACTGGGATCTTTAATTCAACTTGCCTATTTTGTATATTCAATATACAAGCCTATTTGTATATTCAATATACAAGCACCTTTTGTGTTTGTATATTGACATTTATGGCCATGGGTTTTGTTGCTGGCTAATTTTTTTTTGGAATTTGTCTCCCACACATTTCTGGATGTTTTCTGCTAGTCTTCTAGCTACATTGTAGCTATTTTCTATCACATCTTGTTAGGAAATGCAGAGGATTGCTTTCTGTCCTCATTCCTTTCAATTTAAATCCTTTTTGCTATTTAAAATACTACTATCACATTTTTAATCAGCCTTTATTAGTTATATTCCATCTCTTGTCAGGAGCATGCCACTCCTATATTTTAAGTCTTTGTCCAGAAATCCAAATCCCTCTCCTCAAACATCATCTTAAATAGTTGTTAACTTCCCAGATCTACCATTTTCTTCTTAACCCTTCATATTTGGTCAGCAACAATAATAAAACATTACTGGTATCCCAAAGATGTTCAATTTCTTACCCAAGATTCCTTAAACTTTACTAATGTTTTCTATGCTCCTTCTGTAAGTATAATTTGTACTTTCATGAATCACCAGAAGTGGGTAGTAGTCATCAGGTTGACATCTTGGGAATTTTTCTGTTAAATCTTGATTCCATGTCCCAGTAAGACAGTAAAGTTAATATTGTTTCTCATAGGTCAACAAGTAGCTGCCTCAGCAGCAGCACGTCACTAACCACCTCTCTTCCCCCTCCATTGAGTTGTATGTTTTCTCAAACAAAACCTATGGCTCTTCATCAGTCTTTCTTGGAAGGCAAGCAGCAGCTTCTTTCTCATAGTTCGGGTTGTCCTCCAGGAAAAACTGCATATCTTTTGCTCAGCTCCAACTGCTAAGTGATCCTTCTCTTTTTCCTTTGTCACATTCTTCTACCCTTCAACCTCCTAGAACAGGCCAGGGTCTCTTTGCATTATCTTGTCATAACCTTTTTCTTCATTAGAAGCCTTTTTCCATTTTTTTGAGGCAATCAGAATTAAGTGACTTGCCCAGGGGGAAATAAGTGTTAGTACTAGTAAGTGTTTGAGGACAGATTTGAACTCAGGTCCTCCTGACTCCAGGGCCAATGCTCTATCTACCAAGGCATCTAGGTGCCCCTCATCCCTTTTCCATTTTTTAGTAGAACCATTTGATTTTCCCTAATAACCTACATAGTGATGAGGTAGTTGTGGAGAACAGCCTATACTTTGAACTCAAATAAAATTTACCTGGCTATGATAGGAATCCAAACATCTCAGACTCTTAGGCAAGTCAATGAAAAATCTGACATTCTCTATACTTGATAGGAATATCAGTCCTTTTTTTCTTCCCACTTTCCTTGAGAATTCCTGTTCACTCTTTATGAGGGTTTCCAGAGGTTTCACTTTTCTTCCCACTTTGCTAACATCTTGACAGCCACAAAATCTCCTCCAAACCTCTTTATTTCTATTGAAGATACCACTATCCTTCTAGTCACCTATGTTCATAATGTCAGAGTCACCCTCAACTCTTCCCTCTCTTTTTTCCCTCATATTCAGTTGCCAATTCTTATTGATTCTATTTCAAACATATTTTATATCTGTCATCTTCCCTTCACTCCAATGGTATATCACCTTCATTCAACTTAATTCAGGCTTTCACCAGGCATAGACTATTGCAACAGCCTCCTAATTTGACTCCCAGTTTTTCAGCTCTCCATTCTTTTCATCTATCTTCTCCATAGCTGCCAAAATAATCTTTGTAAAGCAAAAGTTTGACTATGTCACTTCCCTTCCTCAAGAACTTTTAATGGCTCCCTAATGCCTTCGGTATACTCCTTTGTTTGCTATTTAATACCTTTTTAACAATTTGGCTCTAATTTAACTTTCCAGGCTTATTTTACCTTATTCTTCACATGCCCTGTTTCAGACAAACTGCTGTTTCTTGAACTCAGAATTTCATTCCCTATTTTTATTACTTTGCTTAGACTCTCTTCCATGCCTCTCCATACCTGTTTACATCTTTTATCTTTGAAACCCTTGCTTCCTTCAATACTCAGCTCATATTTTCACTTCCTAGAAGAAGTCATTCCCCAGTTGGGTGTTAGTGCTCTCTCACTCACTTCTGTAATGATGTCTATACCCACACCCACCCTTAAACCCAGTAGAATATGAGGTCCTTGAAGGCAAGATCTGTTTTTCCTTTTATCTCTCTATCCCCAGCACCTAACAATTGCTATCCGAATAGTAGGACTCAATAAGTCCTTGCTGAATCAGATTGAATTTTTTCTCTTCCTTTAGTCTTCCTCCTACTCAACTCTTTCTCCTTCTGCTCTTTCTTATTCTTGCCCTTCTGCTCATCATTATTTTTTTCTCCTTAAATCCTTTCATTTGAATTCCCTTTCTCCTTAAATATTTTCTTTCAAATTGAATCCTTTCTCTATGTGCTCCTTCAATTTCTCAAATTCTCCCAAGATTGCACCTCTCTCTATTGGATTTTTGGCTTTCTCCTCAATTCTAAAAGTTTTTGAAGTTCCTTCCCAACATATTTCCCTATTTCTTTAGTCATCTAATCAATCAACTAGCATTTATTACATGTGGGGCACTATACTAAATGCTGAGAATATAAATACAAGTGGAAAGAAAGTCTCTGCCCTTAAGGGCTTTATTTCAAGGCCCTCTTCTCTTTCCCAGGCCTAATATGACACTCCTTTTTTTCTACCAGAAATAGAAACTGGGTTGTCCATGTAGAAAGATTACCTCTTACTTAGAAACTCATACTATGCTTAATAATAGTTTATAATATAGATATCATGTGAACAAACAAATTAAAATCAATTACAAACAAGAATGATAATTAGTTTAATTTGCTAGATACCACTAATGAAGACTCACAAGGGGGAAGAAATCAGATGGCAAGAATAGGTTTTTAATGCTGAGGTTTTGGTTTTTTTTTTAGTAATAGAATAGATAGAAATTCATTGTACATATGTAAGGTTTTACTATCTTAATGTCATAAGGCAAAAAACCCCACAAACAATGAGATTTTTAATTTTCAAAAACATTTCATCCCTTTGAAGATGGTTTTTATTTTAAATGAACTTTATGTATCTGCTAAGCTAATGTCACAATGCCTATTATGGAAGGACAATGAGACAACTAATGTATTATTTTTCTTCCTATATTTTCATTCAGCAACCTGAATGTGAGTTTGAGTAACTTTCTTATGGGAAATAGAAAACTTGGGAAATTCAGACATCCTTGTGAAATGCAAGCATATTTTATTATTTCATTAATGTCCAATCTATAAAGGGTGTTTGATTCAACTATACCTATAAGCTAAGCAAAGCAACAATTCAATTCAATTCCACCAGCATTCATTAAGTGCCTACTATATGGAAGATACTTGAAATAAAAAAGAAAAATGAAATAATTTCTACATAAAGCTTATTGAAGAGAGAAAGGAGAAGAAAACGAAGGGGGGGGGGTGAGAGGGAGTTAGAGAGACAGAGACAGAGATGGAGACAGAGACAGAGACAGAGAGACCATGAGTGAGAGGTCAACAACTGAGGAAGATGGGAAATCTGGAAAGGTTTCTCATATGTGATAGCCTCTGGACCAAGCCTTATAGGAAATTAAAGTTTCCAAGAGATAAAGGCTCAGAGTGAGTGCATTCCAAAGATAGGGAATAGCTTCTGCCATTCTTTAGTACTTATCACTGCACTGATGAGAGGTGTGTACTGGATCTTGGGAATGGCTATCCTAGAATGTAGAATTCATGAAGGGATATAGTATAAAATAAAGCTGGAAGGATAATCAGAAGGCAGCTAGGTGGTACAGTGAATGGAACATTGGGCCTAGGAATCAGGAATACCTGAGTTCCAATTCAACCTCAGGTACTTTCTACCTGTTTGACCCTGGGCAAGTCATTTAACCTCTGTTTGCCTCAATTTCCTTAACTGTAAATGGGAATGATAACAGTACCCATCTCCTGAGATTGTTGTGAAGTAATATGAAATATTTGTAAACACTTTGCAAACTTACAAGTACTATATAAATACTAAGATCATCATCATGACATTTATGATGAACTGTCTTAAGTACTAAACTAAGGAGTTTGTATTTATCCTATAGACCACAGAAAGTCACTGAAAATTTTGGGGGGGAAGGCAAGGCAATTGGGGTTAAGTGACTTGCCTAAGGTCACAAAGTTAGTTAAGTATCAAGTATCAGAGGCTGGATTTGAACTTGGGTCCTTCTGACTTCAGGGCTGGTGCTCTATTCACTGCGCCACCTAGCTGCTCCCACCACTGAAAGTTTTTAACTGTGGGTTAGGAAGGTTATTTTGGTAGCTGTGGGGGGAAATGAATTCAGGAGACAATGGAGTCAAAACAAGGAAACCAATTAAGAGTCTGTTCCAATAATCCAATTTAAAAGTGATGAGTGCCTGAACTAGGGTGGCAGCAGTGAGAGTGGAGAGAAGAGATGGTAGAGGGGTAGAAGTGATGAGACTTGGCAACTATTTAATTCCAAATATGAGTTGACTGGCAGGAAACTAGTGCCCCACAACAGGAACAGAGGATTTTGGAGGAAAGGCATATTTAATAGAAAAAATAATAATTTTGTTTTAGATATGTCAACTTAGAAATAATCTAGGATATCCTGGAGGATATTTTCAAAAAGCATTTGACAATGAGTGGCCAGAAACCTAGAGAGAAATGAGGGCTTGAATATATAGCTTACAAATATTTCAGTTATTTATGTAGATATGATACTTGAATTCATAGGAGTCAATGGGAGGGAGGGAGGGAGGGAGGGAGAGGGGGGGTGAGGTGGGGAGGGGAGGGGAGGAACCAGGATAGAGCTCTGGAGAACAAACATGGAGACAGATGATGACTAATCATAGGAGACTAAAAAAGGTCAGTGAGGCAAGAAGGAGGTGATCCAGGAGAAAGCAGTATCATGGAAGCTAAGGGGAGAGAAGGAAAGGGGAACAACTATTTATTAAGTGCTTACTATGTGCCAGGAACTGTGCCAAGAGCTTTAGAAGTATTAACTCATTTAATTCTTATAACAACCCTGGGAGGTATGTGCTATTTTTATCCCCATTTTACAGTTGAGAAAACTGAGGCAGACAGAGTTATATTATTTGCTTAGGGTCATGTAGTAAGTAAGTATCTGAGGTTGAATTTGAATTCAGTTCTTTTTGATTCCAGGTCCAATACTCTATCCACTCTGCTACCAACCTCCCACCAAAGGAGGTGACAGTAGTCAGGAAAAGGGGTTATTAACATTATTGAAGACCTCAGAGAAATCTGGGAGGATAAGAACTGAGATAAAGAGATTGGCTGTAGCAATTAAGAGATTGTAACCTTGGAGAAATCAATTTCATTAGAGTGATGGGGTTGGAAGTCAGATTGTAACATGTTGAGAAGTAATTTAGTGGTGAGGAAATGGAGGCAGAAAGTATAAATGTTTCTCTATATGGAGTTTTGCAGTTTAAGGGAAGAAAGTTCTAGAATGATGAATTGATGATATAGCTGAATTTAGTGAAGCAGTTTTTTTTAAGTGGAAGAGTTTAAAAGTAAAGAGAATATTGCAGGGGAGGAGCCAAGACGGTGGAAAGGAAGCAGTAACCTCGCTGAGCTCCTCGGTCACTAAGGCTCAAAGGGTGAATCTAAGTGGAAACCGGAGTGACGGAGCCCACCGGAAGACGAAGTGTGGCAGAGTCCAGCCCAGGAGGTTGCCCAGTGTGTCCGGACCGGTCGAGCGCAGAGCGCGTGGGGTCTGCACAGCCCATACCTAAGAGCAGACAAGCAGACTACACCAGAGAGAGCAAAAGCCCGAGCCTGCAGACTTACCGAGGATGAATCACAGTCATCTCTCGGACGGGTAGAATCATTGGAGCCAGGTAGGAGAGTTGGGCCCTCAGTGGAAAGAGCAGCTTCTCTGGCTGCATTCGGCCCCCAGCCTGGAAGTTTAGAAACTGCCTGCCTGTATAATACAGGGGCTGGAATGGCAAAGTAAATTCTAGCTGCTCAGATCCTCCCATCCCTCCTTCATGAAGCAGAAAACCCAAAGACAAGTCTCCCACCCAGATTGAAATCCCTTTAATGGAAATATCCCCAGGCTTGAGAGTCTCCAAGAAGGGGTGTAACTGAGACAGCCCTGAGTATGAAGAGAAGAGAGGATGGGGTCCCAACAAGCCCCACCTCTCCTTACCAACAAAAGCCTACTCATAGCCCAGGGGTATAGAGGCTGAAATCTGAAGTGATCAGAGGCACCCATACCTACTCATCTACATCCCTCATTGACTTCCCTGACTTAGCCATAAACTAGCCACCCAGAGGTATTCAAAGTCAAGGATCAGGCCCTAAACTCATAGCGTGAGAAACTGAGAAACAGGAAGTCACAATGGGAAAAAAAGAAGCTGAGAAGGAGAAGGGGAAGGCAAAAAAGTCTATTCGAGCCTACTATGCAGGGCAAGAACAACAAAACACACAGGACAATATAGACTCTCTACCCACACCTGAGACCAGAGAAGGAAACATGATCTGGTCTCAAGCCCAAATAGCATTCCTGGAGGAGCTTAAGAAAAATTTTAAAGATCAAATCAGGGAGGCAGTGACCAACTTGGAAAAACGTCTCAATGAAGTAATTGGAGAAAATACCTCCCTAAAAAAGGAACTTCAAAAAATAACTGAAGACTGTAATTTGATAAAAATTAGAAACAATCAAATTGAAGCTCAGAACTCTATGATGCAGCAAGAGTCAATCAAACAAAACAAGACAATCAAAAAATTGCAAGAAAATGTAAAATATCTCACTGGAAAAATAACTGACCTAGAGAACAGATCCAGGAGAGACAACCTAAGAATTATTGGTCTACCAGAAAGCCTTGATGAAAAAAGCAGCCTAGACAACATCCTCCAAGAGATTGTCAAAGAAAACTGTCCTGAGGTCCTGGAATCAGAAGATAAAATAACTATCAACAGAATTCACCGGACTCCTCCTGAGAGAGGTCCCAAACTGAAAACTCCAAGAAATATAGTAGCCAAATTCCAGAATTACAAGATTAAAGAAAAAATTCTACAAGCAGCCAAAAAGAAACAATTCAAATATCGAGGAACTACAGTTAGGATCACACAGGACCTAGCAGCTTCTACATTAAAGGAGCGGAGGGACTGGAATTTGATATTTCATAGGGCAAGAGAGCTAGGACTACAACCAAGGATTAACTACCCGGCAAAAGTGAGCATAATCTTCCAGGCAAGGAGATGGTTGTTTAATGAAATAAGGGACTTCCAGATGTTCCTGATTAAAAAGCCAGAGCTCAATGGAAAATTGATCTCCAATTACAAGACTCAAGAAAAACATAAAAAGGTAAACAAGAGAAACACAGACTCACACATGCATAAGTGCACATACCCACACCCAAAAACACACGCTCATTACTTGGGATGCAACAAGAGCAAAATGTTCACATCCCTATATGTGGAGCTGATAACTGTCAATATTCAAAATCTCTATGATTATCATGACCTTCAAAAGGGTTATACTTAGATAGAGGGTGTGGGTATGAATGCACTAACCTGATGTCTAAAAAAAACCAAAACTATTAAGGGGATCAAAGGTACTGTAATGGGAAAAAGGAAAGGATGAGCTAGGTAAAGGTAAAATATGCCATCTGAAGGGACATTAAAACACACTATAGAAGAGGAGAAAGAAAGAGGGAGAGGAACATCATTTAAACACTATTCTCACTGGTTCTGGTTCAAAGAGGGATCAACTTAAATCAGTGAAGTTTAAGATTTTAATGTGAATAGACACATAAATTCACTAAATAGAGGAAAAGGAGGGAGGGAGAGGAGCAATGTTTGAAATTTACTCTCATTGGTTTGGAATCAAACGGGGAGTAATTCACTCTGATAAGTATAAAAACTTACTTCGTCCTATAGAAAGCAGAAGGGTAAGGGGGGGTGAAAAACAGGAGACTAAAGGGGGGGATTAGAAGGGAGGGAAACAGTAATAAGGGGAGAGGGTAAGTTAAGAAGAGGGATCACTGGGTGGGAACACTGAGGGAGGGGGTGGTCAAAAGGGAAAACTTCAAGGAGGGGAAGGGAAAAGGAAGAAACAAAAACATATACAGGGGAGGGAATAGGATGGAGGGGAAGAGACAGATAGTCATTATTACTGCGAATGTGAATGGGATGAACTCTCCCATAAAACAGAGGCGGATAGCAGAATGGATTAAAAACCATAATCCTACAATATGCTGTCTACAAGAAACACATTTGAAACAAATGGATACCCACAGGGTAAAGGTAAAAGGTTGGAGTAAAATTTATTATGCCTCAGCTAAAGTAAAAAAAGCAGGGGTAGCAATACTTATCTCAGATAAAGCAAAAGCAAATATAGATCTAATTAAAAGAGATAAGGAAGGAAACTATATCCTACTAAAAGGCACCATCGAGAATGAAGCAATATCACTACTTAATATATATGCACCAAGTGGTATAGCATCTAAATTCCTAGAGGAGAAGTTAAAGGAATTAGAGGAAGAAATAGCAAAATTATACTAGTGGGAGACCTTAATCTCCCCCTCTCTGAACTCGATAAATCTAACCTCAAAATAAACAAGAAAGAAGTTAAGGAGGTGAATAGAATCTTAGAGAGACTAGATATGATGGATCTCTGGAGAAAACTGAATGGGGATAAAAAGGAATTTACTTTCTTCTCAGCAGTGGATGGTACATACTCAAAAATAGACCATGTACTAGGGCATAAAAACCTCACAATCCAGTGCAGAAAGGCAGAAATATTAAGTGCATCATTCTCAGATCATGATGCAATAAAAATTATATGCAATAAGGGGCCATGGAAAGATAGACTAAAAACTAATTGGAAATTAAACAATTTAATCCTAAAAAAATTGGTGGGTCAAACAAGAAATTATAGAAACAATCAATAATTTCATTCAAGAGAATGATAATAATGAAACAACAATACCAAAATTTGTGGGATTCACTAAAGGCAGTTCTCAGGGGAAGTTTTATATCCCTGCGTGCATACTTAAATAAAGCAGAGAGAAGGGAGGTCAATGAATTGGACATGCAATTGAAAAAGCTAGAAAAAGAACAAATTGAAAATCCCCAATTAAGTACTAAATTAGAAATATTGAAAACCAAAGGTGAGATTAATAAAATTCAAATTAAGAAAACCATTGAATTAATAAATAAAACTAAGAGCTGGTTTTATGAAAAAATCAACAAAATTGATAGACCCTTAGTCAATATGATAAAAACAAAGAAAGAAGAAAACCAAATTATGAGTATCAAAAATAAAAAGGGTGAATCTACCTCCAATGAAGAAGAAATCAAAAAAATAATGAGGAATTATTTTTCCCAAATGTATGCACATAAATATGACAATCTTAGTGAAATGGATGAATATTTACAAAATCACAAGTTGCCCAGATTAACTGAGGAGGAAGTGAATTACCTAAATAACCCCATCTCAGAAAAAGAAATCAAACAAGCCATCAAAGAACTCCCTAGGAAAAAATCTCCAGGGCCAGATGGGTTTACTAGTGAATTCTATTAAACATTTAAAGAACAATTGATTCCAATACTCTACAAACTATTTGGGAAAATTAATGAAGAAGGAGTCCTACCAAACTCTTTCTATGACACAAATATGGTACTGATTCCTAAATCAGGAAGAGATAAAACAGAGAAAGAAAATTATAGACCAATCTCCCTCATGAATTTAGACGCAAAAATTCTAAATAAAATATTAGCCAAAAGACTCCAGCAACTTATCACAAAAATAATACACCCTGATCAGGTAGGATTCATTCCAGGAATGCAAGGATGGTTTAATATTAGGAAAACCATCAATATAATTGAGCATATCAACAACAAAACTAGCAAAAACCACATGATCATCTCAATAGATGCAGAAAAGGCTTTTGACAAAGTACAACATCCATTCCTATTAAAAACACTAGAAAGTATAGGAATAAATGGAGCCTTCCTCAAAATAGTTGATAGCATCTATTTAAAACCATCAACAAGTATTATATGCAATGGGGATAAACGAGAAGCCTTTCCAAACTGAAACAAGGGTGTCCACTATCACCCCTCTTATTCAATCTGGTACTAGAAACACTAGCAGTAGCAATTAGAGAAGAAAAAGAAATCAAAGGAATCAAATTAGGTAAAGAAGTGACCAAGCTATCACTCTTCGCAGATGATATGATGATATACTTAGAGAATCCTAGAGAATCAAGTAAAAAACTACTAGAGACAATAAATAAATTTGGCAAAGTTGCAGGATATAAAATAAACCCACATAAATCCTCAGCATTCCTGTACATCTCTAATGAAACTCAACAGCAAGAGATAGAAAGAGAAATCCCATTTAAAGTCACTGTAGACATTATAAAATATTTGGGAATCTACTTTCCAAAACAAACCCAGAATCTATTGCACAATAAACTACTCTCACAATAAAAGCAGATCTAAATAGTTGGAAAAATATCAATTGCTATGGCTGGGTCGAGCTAATATAATAAAAATGACAATTTTACCCAAACTAAATTATATATTTAGTGCCATTCCAATCTTTCCAACTACTTTAGAGTTAGACAAAATAATAACAAAATTTATTTGGAAAAACAAACAGTCTAGAATATCAAGGGAATTAATGAAAAGAAATCGCTAGGGAAGGTGGACTAGCTATGCCAGATCTTAATCTGTATTATACAGCAGCAGTCATCAAAACTGCTTGGTACTGGCAGAGGTGTAGAGTAGTGGATCAATGGAATAGATTGGGCGCAGGAGACCCAGCAGTTAATGAATATAGCAATCTATTGTTCGATAAACCCAAAGACCCCAGTTTTTGGGATAAGAATGCACTATTTGACAAAAACTGCTGGGAAAATTGGAATACAGTATGGCAGAAACTGGGCATAGACCATTATCTAACACCATATACCAAAATCAAGTCCAAATGGGTGCATGATCTAGGTGTAAAGGATGATACTGTAAGCAATTTGGGAAAGCAAGGAATAGTTTACCTGACAGATCTGTGGAGAGGGGAAGACTTTAGGACCAAACAAGAATTAGAGAGCATTATAAAATGCAAAATGGATAATTTTGATTACATTAAATTGAAAAGCTTCTGTACAAACAAAGCCAATGTAACCAAGATCAAGAGGGAGGTGGGAAATTGGGAAAGAATTTTTACAACTTGTGTCTCTGATAAAGGACTCATCTCTAAAATTTATAGAGAATTGAGCCAAATCTATATGAATACAAGTCATTCCCCAATTGATAAGTGGTCAAAGGATATGAACAGGAAGTTTTCAGAGAAAGAAATTAAAGATATCTATAAGCACATGAAGAAATGCTCTAAATCACTATTAATTAGAGAAATGCAAATCAAAACAACTCTGAGATACCACATCCCTCCAGTCAGATTGGCTAAGATGACAAAACAAGAAAGTGACAAATGCTGGAGAGGATGTGGACAAATTGGAACACTAATACATTGCTGGTGGAGTTGTGAACTTATCCAACCATTCTGGAGAGCAATCTGGAGTTATGCCCAAAGGATTATAAATAATTTCATACCCTTTGACCCAGCCATACCACTTCTAGAGTTATATCCCAAAGAGATCATAGAAGTGGGAGGAAGACCCATATGTACAAAAATATTTTTAGCAGCCCTTTTTGTGGTTGCAAAGAATTGGAAACTGAAGGGGTGCCCACCAATTGGGGAATGGCTAAACAAGTTGTGGTATATGAATGTAATGAAATATTATTGTGCTGTAAGAAATGAAGAGGTGACGGATTTCATAATTACCTGGAGAGACTTATACAAACTGATGCTGAGCGAGAAGAGTAGAATCAGAAGAAATCTGTATACAATCACAGACATACCATATCTGTGATGACCAACTATGACAGACTGGACTCTTTTCAGCAATGCAGTGATATAAGTTAATCCCGAAAGACTCAAGAAAGTGAGAAATGTGCCATCCAGAGATATAACTAGAAAGAACTGAACCTGAATCCTGATGGAAGCAAACTAAATAATCTTGTTCTTTTCATTGTTTGGTTTTATTTCTTCCTTACCATCTTTCATCCCACCTAGTACAATACGCCTTTGTAATTGGAATAATGTCTAATATGAATGCATTTGCAGATCCTATACTGGACTATATGCTGTCGTGTGGGGAGGGGGGAGGGAAGTAAAGGAAATTTGAAAATCAAGGAACTATGGAATTGAAACTTGTTAACTGAAACTAAACTAATAAATTATTTTTAAAAAAAAGTAAAGAGAATTAGGGAATTATTGATGGAGCAAACTCTTGAAGGAGATATGAGGATATAGAATTGATGGCAGAGGTAGAGAGAGTGGCCTTGACAAAGGAATGGTCCTCTCTCCCTCAAATACAGAATCCTGTAAAATAGGCAAAGAGGGGAGAATATGTAGAGGGCTTTTAACATGTGGAGTAGAAGACACTCCAGAACTCATGGCAAATGGTCTTTATTTGATCAGTTATTTAGGAAAGAGAAAGTTGGAGAAGACGTGGGGATTTGAGGAGAGAAGAGAAAGTTTGTACAACCATGGAAGAGAATGAGATAGTCAACTGAAGAAAAGTAAATGTTTTACTGTGCAGTAGTGAAGTCCCTTTTGAGATTGCATAACATTGCTTTGTAATGGACCCAGTCAACACAATGTTATTATTTCTTCCAGTAGTCTTCTGAAGCTTAGCAGCAGAGAAGGCCGGTGGTAAGGATAACCCAGGGCAGGACACAAACAGAGGTAGGACAAAGGGAAAAGAGATTTAGGGATGGAGTTTTGTTGAACTGGCCAATAATAGGATTGATTATAAAGAGGGGAAAGTGAATCTAGAGCAAAGGTGATATTCTGGGATAGCAGGGAAGGAGGTTGTGGCAAAAGTGAATAGATTTTTTTAAAGCAATTGGGGTTAAGTAACTTGCTCAAGGTTACAAGGCTAGTCATGATTTATGTGTGGGTGCTCATTTTCTGAGGCTGGATTCGATCTCGGGTCATCCCAACTCTGAGGCCAGCACTCTAACTCACTGCACCACCTAGCTGCCCCAAAAGTGAATAGATTTAGGAAGAGTGAGGCAAGGGGAGAGATGGAACAACCAGAGATTTTATGAGAGAAGGGAATTTTTGAGTTCAGAATCATGGAGTTGGCATAGTTTTGGGTTATGTAAGATCTGAGTTACAATTATAACCCAAGGATGACTAAAGCAGAGTGAAGTTTTAGGTCATAGGTACTGAAGAAGTTGATGAGTTGGGAATTCAATGTATATTTATCCCAAGTTTAAGAGCAGGAATTAGGGTGGAGAGAGACCATGAGCCAAGTACTGAATTCCTTGGGGAAAAAGGAAGAGTAGGACACAGCTATAAGGATCTGGACAATATGATATAGATAGCAGGAGTGAACCTCAAAGGAGAGGTTGATGAATGATGGAGGGAGCAGGGAGCACCAAGGAGCATATGCCTGCTCCTCCTTGATTCAGTATATTGTGGGTTGTGAGAGAAGGAGCAGTCAACTCTGAAGAAGTTGATGAAGTCAACAATTCATTATCTTCCAGAGAGTTCAGTTTCTGTGAACTCAAGAAGATGGAAAAGAGGGCAAGGAGAGGCAATTGATGATGAAAGGAAGTTTGTGAATGATTGGAGATTCAAGAAGACACGATGAAAATGAGGGCAGAGGAAAAACTAGATTGGGTAATGGAAGAATAGAACTGGATGTGGGGGATGGAGGGGAGGGGCTCTAAGGGGGGGGAAAGAGTGGTGGAGTGGTAAAGGGCTTTTGCCCTCAAAACCTTATCTGAATCACAGAGATTAGAAAAGCAGAAGGCACATGTTTGCCAGCCACAAAGCTATTATTTGGGACCTCCATCTTTCACCAGAATTATTTATAATAAATTATTGCCTCACTTTGCGGGTATATTTGGTGTAGGTAGTCACCACCACTTCCTGCCTCTTCTCTGATCCAACTCAGGTGGCACTTCGTTCCTGGTCTTCTCATCCTATTCACCTCCTATTTCTATATATACAATACTAGAAATGGATTTCTCGTTGCTCAATCTCCTTTTCCTGAATCTTTGTCAAATGTTAAATCAATTGTTTTCTGGATCTGTTTTGGGATCTTAGTTTATTCTGCTTTATATGGTAGTTATTTGTGTATATTATATCTTCCCCCATTTTAATTTGTAGTGAAAGTAGAATAGAACCCTTTCCATGAAGACAAGCGTTCACTTTTTGGGGCATGTACTCTTTTCCCTTGCTAAAGAACACGCATTACAAAGCAACTTTGGACTGGTCTCCAGGGATTAGACTTATGTTTTGTGGCATTGCAGGGAAGATTACTGACAAATGAGCCAGGAGGAACCTCCCCCCTTAATGGGCTGTAAGAGGAGTGAGGAGAAAGACTCCACTCCTTTTTTAGGTGCTTTGCTTTGGAATGCTTTCATTTTCTCCCTTGTGTTTCCAGTTAAGGGGAATGTGCAAACCTTTCTCCTATAAGATTCTAAACCCATAGAAAGCAAGGACTATAATCAGTTCTTCTATTACACATATGTTTGTTTTTTTAAAGATTTATTTATTTTTAGTTTTTAACAATCACTTTAATAATATTTTGAGTTCTAAATTTCTCCCCTTCTCTCACTCTCCCACCTTCATCCCTCCCCAAAATGGCTTGCAATCAGGCTATACATGTACCATTATATTACACATATTTCCACATCAGTCATGTTGTAAAGAAGAATTAGAACCAAAGAGAAAAAACTACAAGAAAGAAGAAACAAAAAAAGAGGGAGAAAAAATAGCTTCAACCTGTATTCAGATTCCATAGTTCTTTCTCTGAATATGGACAGCATTTTCCATCATGAGTCTTTTGGAATTGTCTTAGATCCTTGCATTGCTGAGAAGAGTAAAGTCTATTGAAGTTGGTAATCATACAATGTTAGTATTACTGTGTACAAAGTTCTCCTGGCTCTGCTCACTTTACTCAACATCAGTTTTTGTAAGTCCTTCTGGGTTTTACTGAAGTATGCCTGTTCATCATTTCTTATGGAACAACAGTATTCCATTATGTTCATATACCACAACTTGTTCAATCATTCCCCAATTGATGGGCATCCCTTCATTTTCCAGTTCTTGGCCACCACAAAAAGAGTTGCTATAAACATTTTTGTACATGTGGGTCCTTTCCCCATTTTTATGATTTCTTTGGGATACAGACCTCAAAGTGGTATTGCTGGCTCAAAAGGGTGTGCAAAATTTTATAGCCCTTTGGGCATAGTTCCAAATTCCTCTCCAGAATGGTTGGATCAGTTCACAACTCCACCAACAATGCATTAGGTGTTACAATTTTCCCATATCTTTTCCAACATTTATCATTTTTCGGTTTTGTCATGTTAGCCAAACTAATAGGTATGATTGCACATGTGTTCTTAAAAATTACCTTGCAATGCAAACTCACACAATAAAAGCCATAAGGCTTATGGAGGAAATCAGATTAGGGACACAACACTCAAAACTTTCATTAGTAAAACAAAAAAGAGATAGGATTCTAATAAAATGGTAGGATAGTTTATAAATGTTAAGTGGCTAATATATAAATGCTACACTAAAAAGTGATGCTATCCTGAGCCTCAAGCTGCTGCTCAGCCTTCATCTGGTTTCCCCTAAGGCTTGGGCTGGCAAAGTTGAGTCACTGAGGCCAGAAACTAGCTTCAATACCAGGGCTGGGAACCTTGGTTATGGTGAAAGGTGGGAAAGGGGGTAGAAGCACATCAGCCTTCCCTTATCCCACAGCATCTATTGTACCAGAAGATATACAACAAATATGGCATATTACCTTGAAAAAGACCCAAAGTTTGCTTGTGAAAGTGCAGGCTTATAGCTTCTGATTTATTGTGAAGCAGTGCAGTTTTCTGTATTTGTTTCTCAAAGAAAAAAATTGTGCATAAGCAAACATATAATTACCATTATGCTCAAATCTTTTCCTAATATATCAGTTGCCCTGGAACAAATTCATGTTTTCAGAGTAATTGTTATATGTTTTTATGATATATGTTTGTATGTATATATAATACACACACATATAAATTGTTATAGCAGAACTGATTGTGTATCTTTCATCTTTTTATCCCTATCTCCCAGAATAATGCCTTACTTGAAACAGGAGCTTAGTAAATGTTTCTTAAAATGAATTGAGATATCTATCTAGAGCCCCATTTCTGGCTAAAGTGATCAGAAGAAAGTTAAGAAGTCAATATAGATACAATGTCCAGGTCCCAAATTCTGCAAGCCAATCTTGTGAGAAAGATATGGCCAGTTTGTGGGTAAAGGCTGTCGTGGAGAAGCACTCAGTTTTGCATGACGACATAATTTCTTCTCCATGTCTGCAAACTTTGAGCATCGTGAATCTAGTTTGTGTATATCTGAGGTTCTATTTGTTCTGGTTGCAATATAATTTGCTTATATCTCTGATTCCTCTGCTTGTTTCTCCGACTAGAGCTGTGCTCCATTCCCTGTTATTTCTGATTACTTTCTTGATTTTGACATTTTTTTATATTCACTTATGACTTTAGAGTCTGACATCTTGGATTCCCCTCTCCACCTCTGAATTGTATGGCAATGTAGTACAAAGGCAGGCCCCCTGTTTTTCCAAGGAGCAGGATATAACATTCTCCCAGAAAGGGCAAGGTAGTATAAAGGAACTAGGTTCATATTCTGCCTGACATTTACCGCCTATCAGATCCCAAGCAAGTCTCAGCCCCTTTGATCTTTAGTTTCCTTCTCTGTAAAATGAGGGGTTTGAATCAGATGGCTTCCAAATATAGACATTTGATTCTATGATCCCCATGATCCTATGTCTTGAGTTAGAAGGTACCTCACAGGTCATCTAAATTTAAATCCTGGTATCATAGATGTAAGTGTGGGAAAGGACTTAGGGCCATCTAGATCCATACTCTAGCTGACTAGAGAACCATGTTCAGGATTCAAGTCCTGGTTCTTCCATTAACTATCCATATTACCTTGGGAAAGTCTCTTAAGAATTCTGGGCCTCAATTTCCTGTCTGAAAACATGAGAGCAGAATTCAAACTAAGGTAATCCCTGAAGTCCCTTTCAACACTAAAATTCTATGATCTGGGTCCCTCTTAGAGGACACTTACAACCGTGACTACCCTGATAGCACTTGAGCCTAAACCACAATTATTCTAAGGTCCTGATCTCTGGTTTTGTGGTTGTTTTTTGTCTTGTAAAGTATGTGGCATGTATTAAATAAATGTAATCATCTTTGGTGATGCAGTTCAGTTCATTGATAGATTAGTGCCAGTCAGGTCAATTTACAAAAGTGACAGAATAAAGCATGGTATCACCTCAGAAAAGTTTCAGGAAAGAGGCATCTATTTAGATGACTGACCCCCAATCTTGAAAATATAAAAGTCAGGGCAGAGCCAATATGGCGGAGTAGAAATAGCACTTCCACAGCACTCCAGCCCACAACACTTAAAAATCATGTAAAAGGGGACTCTGAACAACCTCTGGAGCTCCAGTACCCACAAAACGACACAGAGAAGCTAACTTCCCATTGAGGACAGCCCAGCAGCCTGGCAGGGAGCGGCCAGCACAGTGCTCTGGGAGCCAAGCCCAGGACCCTTTGAGTTGGAGGTTTTAGCCCCAGGGTGGCCAGACTAGCAGCCAGCTGGAGGGTCCCCAGAATACCAGCAGCTATGGCTTCAGAATTACCAACACATAGATGCCTAGGACAAAGTGAGAGGTTAGTGTCCTTTGGACTTTGGGACCACTATTTGGGAGCACATCAGCTTCTTCCCCTGGGGGCAAGAAGTGGCCGAGGAGTCACTGCACAGACTCCATTTTGCAGCTTCAGTTGCAGCTTCAGCTCTTGGCCTGTGAACTGTAGGGGGATCCGGTGATCAGTCTGGTGGGTAATCACTCTTGCTTTAACCTTATTGGATCTGGATTCCAGGCTGGGGTGGAGGTCTTGGGGTGTGTGACCAGCTTGCCAGAGTGTGTGGGGGCTTCAGAGAGGGCACCTAATACCTCCAGAAGTTGAGAAGAGCCCAACATTTGGGATGGAAGCTCCCCTGTCTGGTGGCAGAGTCCTACTGTGGCAACAAGCCCAAAAGTCAAATAATTAAGTGGCAACATGCATAGGCAAAGGAAATAAAATAAACAGAAAAATTCAATATTAGACTCCTATTTTGGGGGCAAAGAGGATCAAAGCATGGAACAGGAGGAGGACTGTGAGGTCAGAACTCCTGCAGCAAAAGCCCCAAATGAAAATATGAGCTGGCTACAGGCCATAGAGGACCTTAAGAAGGATTTTTAAAAAACCAAATAAGAGAAGTGGAGGAAAAATTGGGAAGAGAAATGAGAAGGATGCAGGAAAAGTATGAAATGAGAGTCAACAGCCTGACTGAGGAAAAAAATGCCTTAAAAATAGACTAACTCAAGTGGCAAAAGAGGCTCAAAAAGGCAACGAGGAGAAGAATGCCTTAAAAAGCCAAATTTGCCAGATGGAAAAAGAATCTCAAAGGATCACTGAGGAGATTCATTCTTTCAGAATTAGACTGGAGCAAATGGAAAGCTAGTGACTTTATGAGAAATCAAGATGCTGTTAAACAGATCCAAGCAATTGAAAGAATAGAAGGTAATGTGAAATATCTCATGGGAAAAACCACTGACCTGGAAAATAGATCCAGGAGAGACAATTTAAAAATTATTGTACTACCTGAAAGCCATGATCAAAGAAAGAATCTAGAAATCATCCTTCAAGGAATTCTCAAGGAAAATTGCCCTGATGTTTTAGACCCAGAGGGCAAAATAGAGGTTGAAAGAATCCACAGATCACCTCCTGAAAAGGATCCCCAAAAGAAAACTCCTAGGAATATTATAGCCAGGTTCCAGAATTCCCAGATCAAGGAGAAAATACTACAAGCAGCCAGGAAGAAACAATTTCAATATTGTGAAAACACAATCAGAATAGTGCAGGACCTGGCAGCTTCTACACTGAGGGATCAAAGGGCATGGAATATGGTATTTTGGAGAGCAAAGGAGCTGGGATTAAAATGAAGAATAATGGGGGGTGGAGTAAAGATGGCAGTGTAGAAACAGCACTTCTGTGGAGTTCCAACCCACACCACTTAAAAATCATGTAAAAAGGGGAATCTGACCGACCTCTGGAGCTCCAGAACCCACAAAATGACACAGAGAAGCTAACCTCCCGCTGAGGATAGCCTGGCAGCCCAGCAGGGAGCAGCTAGCGCAGCACATTTTGGTAGCCACAAGCGCAGTGCTCTGTGAGCTGCCAGGGCAGTGTTCTGGCCAGGCCCGAGTGAGTTGCAGTTTTAGCCCAAGGGCGGCGAGGCCAGCAGCCGGCTGGAGGGACCCTAGAACATGAGCAGCTGTGGCATTTCCAGAATTATCAACACATAGATGCCTAGGACAAAGTGAGAGGTTAGTGCCCTATGGACTTTGGAACTGGTTGGGAGAATGTGTCGGCTTCTTCCCCTGGGGACAAGAAGCTGCTGAGAAGCCGGCACAGCTTGCACCACATTGCCACGTTGCAGCTTCAGAGCTTGGCCTGCGAACTATAGCAGGATCCAGTGACCAGTCTGCAGTAGAAGTGCTCTTGCTTTACCCTTCTTGGATCTGGATTCTAGTGCAGGGTGGAGGTCTTGGGGTGTGTAACCAGCTTGCCAGAGTGTGTGGAGGCTTCACAGAGGCCACCCAACTAATACCTCTGGAAGTTGAGAAAACCCCAACATTTGGGACAGAAGTTCCCCTGGCTGGTGGCAAAGTCCTACTGTGGCAACAAGCCCAGAAGTCAAGTAATTGAGTGACAACATGCCTAGGCAAAGGAAACAAAATAAACAGAAAAATGCAACATTAGATTCCTATTTTGGGGGCAAAGAGGATCAAAGCATGTAACAGGAGGAGGACTGTGAGGTCAGAGCTCCTGCAGCAAAAGCCCCAAATGAAAATATGAGCTGGCTACAGGCCATAGAGGACCTTAAGAAGGATTTTTAAAAAACCAAATAAGAGAAGTGGAGGAAAAATTGGGAAGAGAAATGAGAAAGATGCAAGAAAAGTATGAAATGAGAGTCAACATCCTGACTGAGGAAAATAACACCTTAAAAAATAGACTAACTCAAATGGCCAAAGAGGCCCAGAAAGGCAATGAGGAGAAGAATGCCTTAAAAAGCCAAATTTGCCAGATGGAAAAAGAATCTCAAAAGCTCACTGAGGAGAATCATTCCTTCAGAATTAGACTGGAGCAAATGGAAGCTAGTGACTTTATGAGAAATCAAGATGCTGTTAAGCAGATCCAAACAAACGAAAGATTAGAAGGCAATGTGAAGTATCTCATGGGAAAAACCACTGACCTGGAGAATAGATCCAGGAGAGACAATTTAAAAATTATTGGACTACCTGAAAGCCATGATCAAGGAAAGAACCTAGAAATCACCCTTCAAGAAATTCTCAAGGAAAACTGCCCTGATGTTTTAGATCCAGAGGGCAAAATAGAGACTGAAAGAATCCACAGATCACCTCCTGAAAAGGATCCCAAAAAGAAAACTCCCAGGAATATTATAGCCAGGTTCCAGAATTCCCAGATCAAGGAGAAAATATTACAAGCAGCCAGGAAGAAACAATTTCAATATTGTGGAAACACAATCAGAATAGCCCAGGACCTGGCAGCTTCTACACTGAGGGCTCAAAGGGCATGGAATATGATATTCCAGAGGGCAAAAGAACTGGGAATGAACCCAAGGGTCACCTACCCAGCAAAACTGAGTATTTTGTTTCAGGGGAAAATATGGTCATTCAGTGGAACAGAGGACTTTCAAGCATTCTTGAGGAAAAAACCAGAGTTGAATAGAAAATTTGACATTCAGACACAAGAAGCAAGAGATGCTTGAGAAGGTAATCAGGGAAAAGAAATTAAAAGGAACTTATCAAAGTTGAACTATTTACATTCCTACAGGGAAAAACAATAACTATAACTGATGAAACTTTTCTCAATATGAAAATAGTTGAAGAAGGGTATATGGGCATATGAATACATATGTGAATGTGTGTGTATATGTTTACAGGTATACATGTATAGAGGGCACAGGTCAAATTTGGTGGGAAGGGATGATACTTAAGGGGTGAAGTTAAAAGGTGAGAGAGGAATGTGGTGAGTAGATGGGAAGAGACGGGGGGGGGGATAAACTATCTCATATAGAAGAAGCAAGGGGAAGTTGTTGCAGGGGAGGGAATGAACAGCAAGGTAAAAAGGCAAAACCATATTCTCATTGAATTTGGCTCAGGGAGAGAATGACATACATACTTAGTGGGATATCTCACCCTGAAGAAGAATAGGTGGGAGGGGGATGAGAAGGGGATGATGGAGGGGAGGTCATGCTAGGGGGAGGGGAGGTTGGAGGCACCCATTTTTGAAGAGGGACAGGATCAAAGTAGGGAATGGGCTAGGTGGGGGGTAGGATGGGTGGGAGGGAAATATAGCCAGTCTTTTACAATATATCTACTATGGTAATGTTTTACATACCTATACATGTACAGCATATACTGAATTGCTTATCTTCCCAGAGGAAGTGGGTGACAAGGGATGAAGGGAATGGATCTAGAATTCAAAGTTTTAAAATTAAATCTTTCAAATATATAAAAATACTATTATTAATACTATTTTACATGTAATTGGGAGATAAGATGTGCAGGCATTGGGGCACAGAGGCACCTTGCCCTAATGGAAAAGTCGAAGGTGTTATGGGAGAAGATATGGGAGAGAGCAAATTGAATGAGGGGATATCCTGTGGGACTGCTATTCTGGTGTGGTGGGTAGGGGAAAAATGGGGGAAAATTGTAGCTCAAAATCTGGTGGAAAGGAATGTTGTAAACCAGAAGTTAAAGCATTTGGAAAATTAAAATGATTACTTAATTAATTAATTAAAAAAAGAAAATATAAAAGTCATAGTCTTGGCCATGCCCATAATAATAATCCCTTACACTTGTGAAAGTGACTTATAAATTATGAAAACATATACAGCTCTAAAGGTATGAGTCCACTCCAGTTGATCACAGACAAACCAAACTCAATCAGAGATATGAAGAAGGCATGAGCAAAGCCCAGACTCCTAACAATGGGACTGTACACTAGTGGGAGAATATGAATGATACTCTTAGAGAACCTATCTTTACTCCTTCAGGTTACTCCTAAGCAGTACCTGCCTTCTGGGGAGTCAAACTTCCTGTGTGAATGGAGGTTGATTGTGAACCCAGAGGAAATGCTGTATAGCTTGTCTCACAGTGGCATTGTGATGTAGATAATACAGAGATCTTTATTCTCATTTTACAGAGAAGGAAATTAGGGTTCATATAGGTTAAAACAGAAGGCCTAAAATTATATAACTAATGGTAGAGTTGAAATTAAGGTGCCCTGCTTCCAAGTTTGAGAAGATGATTCTCTCCTCCCCAAACCCAAATGATGTGGTAATAAGGTTTAGTCACAGATGACAAGGTTAAAAAAATTTTTTTATCATTATCTTCTGTTTCTGAATCATCTAAATATTGTGTTTTTTCCACTCCAACCCCTCCCAGAGACTTTTCTTATAAAAAAAGAATAAAAAAGAGAAAAGCAAAAAGTCCAAGACGACTAATCAATATAACAAAAAAAAAACTCTGATGTTATACAGTGTTTCACACCCATCCCTTCAAAGGAGTGGTGGGAGGTTTATATCTTCTTATACCTCTTATTTGGGGTCAAAAGTAGCAATTATAATTTCATGGTATTCAATTTTAATTATTCTATTTTTGTTTTTTCCATTTATATTGTTTTGTGATTAACAGAGAAATAAATAAAGCATTTTGCAAACCTTAAAGGATAAGTGTTTATTATTGTTATTATTATTATATATTATTTTTCTCATTTCACTTCATTTGGCTAAAAGTTAATCATATTCACTGACATAGCAGGGTGTATGAGCTATAAAGCTAGAAGTGTAGTCCTACGGGACACCCCTTAGAATCCAAAATGGCTGCTGTCTTCTGGAGAACCAGTCTCCAACTGGGAATGCAAGTTGGGGAAAAACATAGAAGGGGTGCCATGCTATATTTTACACTGCTTTTTCTCCCAATTCTCACAATTCTTCTGACATAATGTGTCCAAAGGAGCAACTGCTAGAAAGCTACTAGCTACTTTAATTGAATTTATTATATATGAAGACCTATGATTTCCTCAGTGTGGGGAATCCCCCACTAACCCATCTCCAAGTTACAATCTTTGACAGTTGCTTAATGCTCAAAGAAGTTAGGTGACTTTTCCTTGACCACATAGTTAATATACATCAGAGATAGGATTGGAACCCAGTTCTATCTGATTCTGAGTCTAATTCTATCTATATCACATTGCCTTCCTGGGTATCATAACGGAATGGGGTTGGGGGGCAGGGTTAAACTAAGTCTCTCATACAAAGATTCAACTGGTCCATAACAAAACAACACTGAACATTTGGCATCTGGCTATATATAATAATCATTAAGGATTTCATAAGGTCATCTATAGAAACAAGAGAACATTCTTCCTTATCAATATCCTGTCCTTTAGTTGTCTTAACAGTTTCTGACCCCTAAAAACTATAGAGATTTCTCCATCCATCGAACTTATTCAGTATTCTTAACTCTAATAGAAGGTCAGAGAAAGGGACCTCAG
This sequence comes from Gymnobelideus leadbeateri, assembly GCA_011680675.1. Taxonomy (NCBI): domain Eukaryota; kingdom Metazoa; phylum Chordata; class Mammalia; order Diprotodontia; family Petauridae; genus Gymnobelideus; species Gymnobelideus leadbeateri. The sequence goes on from WOXC01001532.1 coordinate 211,210, forward strand.
GGTTCAATGCCTTATTGTAAAGATGAGGAAAATGAGGTCTAGAGGGAGAGAAATGACTTATGTGATATCATACAATTAGTTTATAGCGGAGTTAAGATGAGAATCCAGAATTATTTGATTCAGTGATTTTTACACCAGATTTAAACTCAAGTCCGGCTGACTCCTGGGCCAGTGCTCTATTCACTGCACCATCTAGCTGCCTCTCAACTAGGTTTTAAAAAGTTAAATGGCTAAAGGTAGTTGTTTGCTACTAGTCAAAGGGACTTTGGAGATCACATACTTCAGTGTCCCCATTTTATAGGTAAGGAAACTCTATATTTGACTCATATACAACTTAACATTGTTAGATAACTTTTATATGACAATATATACACGTACACATATGTATGTTTATGTACATAGATATGTATTAATTTTGTCCTCCTAACTAGATTGTAATTATAATCTCTTTGGAGCAGGGACATTCTATTTTAATAGCTTGCATTTATGTAGCATTTTAAGGTTTGTAAAGAGTTTTATAAATATTATTTTATCTTTACAACAACCCTGGGAAGTAGATGCTATTATTATTCCCTTTTTACAGAAAAAAAAAAAACTGAAGGAAGCAGAAGCAACTTAACTTGCCCAGGGTCATACAGCTAGGAAGCAGATAAGTCAGGATTTGAACACAGGTCTTCCTGACTTCATGTCTGTGCTCTATATTCTGAAATACCTAACTAGTGTTGCCCTTAGTGGCTAAGGTTATAGTAGATGTAGAGGGGCTATGATCTCATCTGAAGCAAGAGGCTATGGTAGTCAGAAGGAAGGAAACAAATTTCCCTCCCATGACAACATTCAGCAACTAGTCTCTCAAATTCACTTCTTCAAAAAAAGGAACCTGTTTTCTGCAAAAAACCTTTTGATTCTCATAATAATACTTATATATAGTGCCTTTTGTCCCAGCATCTCCAAGCATCAAAACATGACAAGAGTTGTATGGCTGAAAAAATAAAAGCAAAGTCTATTGCCTTTGTCTTTGAAATGGCTTTTCATTCTCAGTTCACAACTTGACAGCAGAAAATGCACATGTGTGTGAATTTGACCCAAGTCTCTGACTACACAGCTGCAAGATGTGATAACATTTGCTAACATTTTGTTGGCTTTTTTTTAGATGACCAGTTCAACATAAGAAACACTTACATTTGGCCTAATAAAGTAGATGTCGGGGGAGAAGGAGAGAACCCATCCTTTTTCTTCAAGGACGTTAGTGTTCATTTTTTGAGCGGCAAAAGGAATGGCAGTGAGAAAGGGTTTAACCTGATTCTTCCAATATTGTATTTCCTAGAAATGCAGAACTGAACTCATGAGTACATGACATAGAAGACAACTTATGTGGCATGAATTTTGGGACTTAAGAAGCCCTTGCTCTCCTAAAACCTGCTCTCCATCCATTAGCCACGTAAAGACTGAACTTCTACTAGTAGAGCTTTATTTAGTTGTCTTAATACTTTGATAGAAAACTCAGAATATCCCTAGGTAAGGTGGGGCAGCATATATCTCAGTTGCTAACTTTTTAAACTGCCACTAGTCATTTATAAAGTGCCTCCTTCACAGTTTCCCCCAGTGACAGCCTTTAAGCCATTGGAAGACCGAGAATGGTTTCTTTCCCTCCTTTGGGTCATTTGACTCTTTTTTAAAAAATTGTTTGTAGCTCTCCTTTCTTGAGCACCTAGTTCATCATTCTACGCTGGCACTTAATAAGTATTATATGGAGTCACCTGCTATAGAGAAAAAAAATTAGTAGAAACAGTAATAAATTTTAAGGCTACAAAGACTTTAGAGATGATCTACTCCAACCCTCTTATTGTACTGATTAAAAAACAAACAAACCTGAGGCCCAAAGGTATTACGTGAGTGATTTGCCCAATGCCACAGAAGTAACAAATAGAAGCAGAATTTGAACCTAAGTCCTCAGATTCTAGCTCAGTGCTCTTCAAACATGGGAATTTTGTTGACCTCAATTCAAACAGTCACCTATATTTGTCACCTATGGTGGAGATGGGTCTTTTGTGTGCAGAACTGTGCATAAGCAAGATAAGCACAAAGGAGGTCAAGCTACATGCTGTGAGAAATTTGAAGAGGGAGAGACCAGTTTGAGTTGAGAGGAGGGCAGTAAGAAAGCATGTCATGAAGGAGGTAGCACCTGAGCCTTGAAGAAACGGTATTTCAGCAGTTTCAAGAAAGGTTCTGTTGTAGGCACAGGGAAGGGGAGAATAGGATTAGAATGGGAGATGGACAATAGTCCAATGTGAAAGTGGGTAGAATGAGATAAAGTATAGTGCAGAGATTGGAGTTAGGTTTTGGAGGGCCTTGAATATCAGGATCAAGAGTTTATACTTCATATTTTTTTTCACTTTATTTTTCTTGTTTATTCTTTTTCTTTTGCGACATGGCTTATAAAGAATTGTTTTACATGACTTCACATGTATAATAGCTATCATATTGCTTTTCTTCTCAATGAGTTGGGAAGAGACTAGAGAAGGAGAATTTGGAACTCAAAATTTAAAAATGAATGTTTCTAAATACAAACAACAAAGAAAATGAAATTTAAAAAACAAAAAGGAGAAATACAGTCTAAAAAAAAAGAGTCTATTCAGTAAACCCTGATGAATGACTTAGGGCTTTTGAGTAGAGCTGTATTTTGCCAAAGGGATGCATTAGAAAGATTACTGTAATATCAGTTTGAAGGATGCATTGCAGAAGTGAGCTTAGAAGCTTTCCTTTAGCCTTTCTGGTTATGAAACTCAGAAGAAATAAGTACTTTTTCAAATACTTGAAAAAAGTCTTTGAAGGATAAGCAGAAAGCTTGAAGTTACAGACCTGATTTATAGCTATCTCTCCCACTTTAGGTGGGGCTCTGAACTTATTTTTCAAAAAAAATTTTGGCAACTTTTAATAATACTAGTTTCATTTGTAATCCTATGTATTTTATTTAATTTATTTAAAACCATTATTCTGAGAAGGGGTCCACAGGTTTTACCAGACCATCAAAAGGGTCTAAAACATGCAAAAAAGATTAAGACCCACTGAACTGTAATCTTGATCAAGTCAGGTCTCTGAGGCTCAATTTTCTCACCTACAAAATGTTCTGATTCTTATAAGAGGATGTTTTATTTAATTTTATATCCTTTAGTTTTGAAAGAACTAAGAACTCTCATCAGTGCAATGATCAATCATACTTTCAGAAGACTCCTATGCATCTACTGGCAGAAAAAAATGGACTCAAGATATAGAATGAGATATATATTGTTGGACCTGGCCTATGTGGGAATTTATTTTGCTTGACTGCATATTTGTTTTTAAAGCTTCTCTCTCTCTCTCTCTCTCTCTCTCTCTCTCTCTCTTTCCAATTTTGGGGACTGGTGGGCGGTAGAGAAAATAAATGCCTGTTAATTGAAAAAAATTCAATAAAAATTTAGGTGTGTGTGTGTGTGTGTGTGTGTGTGTGTGTGTGTGTGTATTAAGAAGGGAAAATTGAAATAATTTCCCACAAAGTAATTTTAAAAATAATTCGCTGCCAATTTACTTTTAAAGTTTTCATTGATATCTTTTGTTTTTCCATCACTTATAGTATATACTACTCCCCTCCCCTAAGTATCAGAAGCATCCCTTGTAACAAAGGATTTTTTAAAAAGGAAAACTAACCAGCTTTGCCAGGTCCAACATTAAACTACAAAGTATTTATTATAAAAAAAAATAACTAAAGACCATCACACCAGCCTCCTGCTCCTTGGGCTTCAATCCCCAGTCACCATCTTCTGTTCCCAGTGTCAAGATATCTGCAGTTTGAGGAGTCTGGTTTAATAGTTGACCTCTTCTTAGGGTCTCAGTAATAAACCAGCTTTCAGGATAGACTAAAGTTCATGAGTTAGATCAGTCCTAAGGTTTTATAACAGGGCTTCTTAACTTTTTTGCGTGTCCTGGATCCCTTTAGCAGCCTTTGGACCTCTTTTCAGAGTAATGTTTTTAAATGTGTAAAGTAAAATACATAGTATTACAAAGGAAATGCAGATATAATTTTTTCTTACCATCCAAGTTAATGGACCTCTGTAGAGGGAGATGAATCCCCAGGGACCTGTTTTAGAGGGAAAAAAAAGGAATAGGAATCTGGATAGGAGTTTAGAGCCATGGGCAAGAAGACCATGTGTAGAAAAGAGAGCCCTAGAAGTATAGAAATTGGTTGCAACTGTTTGATATTGTGAGGAAATAGGCAGCTGGCAAAAGTAAAAAAAAAAGGGGGGGGAGGATGTGTTACCCTCATCCCTTAAGGGCATATAACTGTAGGCTGAAAGAATAGAAAGTAGGCACATATTTAAGATTTCAAGAAGTCCTCTTTGAATTTTATGAGTCCAATTACCAGAACAACTATACCAAAGAAAGATGATTTAAAAAAAATCTGATATCTACCTTTGCCATTGTGAATTAATGACTTCTCCCATCATATTTAAGAGAAAGTGCAAAAACATTTCAGGACTTGCATATGCTGCAGCATAAATGGCAGCCTTTGCCATGGTAAGAATCATAGAGAAAAAGGTGGAGTTACCAAGGAATGCTCCCAAGCGTAGGCATCAAAGCACTATGATGGCAGAAGCACCTTGGAAGCTATTAAAAACCTGTGGAAAGTTATTTGAAGATTATATCATTATCTGGTTAGTGCATGTAGTAAAGAACTTGAATGCCATATTGGCCAATTATAAACTACTAAAAAGAAACATGGGGAATGAAATTTCAAAAACAAAAGTATATCAGAAATTCTTGATGCTCCCAATTAGCATTTGAGAGCAAAAGCGAAAGGACTAAAGAAATCCAAATAGTACAAAGAATATGGAACAATGATTTTCTAGCCCTACTGTCTGAGGGCCAGGTGTGTGACATCTTCCTCTAGGTTTTATAGTTTTAACACATAGAGAGGGCTTTGTCATAGACTCAAATTCCCACTGTTTGTGTTCTACCCAATTTTAAGGGTCTCTAAGTACCCAAGCTCTATCTAACAACTTAACAGATTAGCCTTTACAAAGAGAGATTTACTTCAAAGGAAAACAAGAGCAAAGAAAGAAACATTCTGCTCTCGATACCCCATCTCCCAGTCAATGCCACCTTTTGTCTTTGGGGAGAAAAAGGGAATTGGATTCCCAGTTTAGCTCAGTTCTTATATAGCGTTAGTTCCACCAAATTCCAAGTTCAGAGGTCCCCTGGACTTGGTTAATCCCTGCTAGGCTAGCAGCAATACCAAGACTAGAATCCTGGGCTCTAAGAACCCCAAATCTGAACTCCCAAGTTAGAGAATCCATTTCACATGAAGAACTGGAAAGGACAACAAAACAAGAGCCAAACTCCAAACCAATTTCTCAGGCCCTCACCGTCTAAGTGGAGGAGAAGGTGGCTTTTGGATCCTGAATAAATCTTAAATTTAGGTTGCTACATAGTGTCCCTTCGGTGATTGGATGAATCCTCCAGGCCTGTATGTCTTGGAAATAGATTTAAAAACATAGAAAGTTCTAGATATTTCTGCAATGGAAAGAGGCCACTCCCAACCATGTGGTAGGCCAGTATGGAATGTCTTCTTAGAAACAGGTTCCTGTTACATCTTACATCTCCCACATGGGTGCATCCATCTCTGGTGGTCTGGGCATACACCAAATCTCTTGTTACAAACAAAAGAAATAGTTAAACATCAATCAAGAATCCTCCTAAGAAACTTGAGATGCAAAGAACTCAGAGAAGAGAGAGAACTTATACAGAAGGAAGATATGGAAAACTTCTGATCATCTAAATGATCATTAGAAGCCCAACACAATGAGAATGAAAGTTGGATCAAATGAATAACGTAGCTTGCACACTATTAATATAATGAACAACAAAACAGCTATATCAAGGGAGGTGACCAAAACTCTAGTTTCTCTGATGGGAAAGTTGCAGGCCTGGATACTCTTTGTAATTGTTGGCTCAAAAATGTTTCATCAGTGGCACATGAATTGCTAGTACTTTACCAACTTCTGCTCAGATACAAATTTGATCCCGTATTTCTTAATGGAAGGTATCACATATTTACTGCCAAAGATGTAACTACCAGTGATGCTTTCAAATAGAGATCAATGACATGTTTATGTACTTCAGTAAAAGACTACTGATAACAATAATAATAGCTAGTATTTATATAGCCTTTTAAGGTTTGAAAAGTGCTTATGTTACCTCATTTGTCCTGTGAGGTTAAATCTGTTCTTATTCCCATTTTATATATAAGGTAACTGAGCCTAAGAGACATTAAGTGACTTGTCCAGGGTCACATAACTAGATAGTATTTAAAATAGGATTTAAACTCAGGTTTTCCTTACTCCATCACTCTACTGTTCCACCTAGTTGCCCAATTACAGCTTGTATTATATAAAAAAAAAACCTATAAATACTTATAAGAAAACTATATCTTGGTTAAAGTGTAAAAATAGTGTGGTAAAAAGTCCCTAGTATATAAAAGGCAACTTATTGCTTTGTTTTGTAATTATTGAACAAGCTACCCCAAAATGTCATAACATTTATACTGGTTTTATTGACAGTCATGGAGCCTTCAACTCAGTTTCGCACTAATGACTCATTCATTTACTGTAAATACAAAATAGTCCCAAGAATTGTGAGATCACTGATGTATTTTACGTATACTATTCTTTATTTGAAACACACCATCAACTAAATAATATCAAGAATAAGTGATTTAAAATGTATCATTTTTTTCAGGAGATAATTTAAGGCCATTATCCTCCTGCTTATTCTTAAATCTATTCTCTCTCCTAAATAGAACTAAATATGCCTTCCAAATAAAAGAGGAAGTAGAACCAAAGCACCTTGCTCATTTAATGCTTATGGTATATCAGACTTTATGATTCTACTGAAAAATATATTAAATAGCTCTTTTATCTTAAGAAATCTTTCTCTAATGTTAGAATGTCGTTTGGACATTTTTAACAAGACAGCAAGGAAAATTAGAAATTACAAGTTTCAAGTTTGAATTTGAATCCAAAGATCATTTTGAACCAATGGTCAGCAGCCTAGACAAGACACAAAGAACATAAAAATAATAAGATTTACTGCAATTATGAAGTTAGAGATGAATAAGCACAACATATTTAAAAGAATTAACATCTATGCAATAATTTTTAATTGGCTAGTTGGATGTAATTTAAATGATTCCAAAAAATTTTTTTAGTAGCATTCAAAACATCATAGTCTGGGACAAATCAGACATATAAGCCTTTTTCTCTCCACAGGTTGGATCAGTATGTTGACTTTGGCCATTTTGACATCATACGGCCTTTTTATAGTCTGCTTGATATGATGTTTGTTGGTTTTGACAACCACAATGAATATCATGGTGTTGTTGCCTTCAGTCTTCTTCACAGAAGACCTGGTAGTCAAGGGAAACTTGATAATGATATAGTTATTAAACTTGTTTTTCTTAGAGGCCCTTTTGGAGGGGATTTGGGCTATCTTTGAAGCCTAAGTACTTTGGATCATTGGAAGGTGAGAGATGTTTGTATATTCTCTTTTTTGTGGCTATGTCCACCCTTCAAAACTGTCTTCTTGTCTTTCAAGGTCTTTGATTTGGCTTCTGTCTTGAGGAAGACAACCATTTTCTTCTTTGTCTTTGGTGCCATCTGGAGGCATTCCATTCCCTCCCCATTGGAGGGGAAGTCAATGCCAGTCTTAATATACACTTTCAAAATTGTAAAGTGGTCCTTAACAGATTTGGAAAGTAGCCTAAAAAGAACCCCTACAATATTAAAGAAACATAAGACCCATAGCTCCAAGGTAACTATAGAAAGAATGACACTTTATTGCCAAAAAAGGAGAAAAATAATTGCTAGATATTCTTGGAGCACATGAGGAGGCAAAAAAAAGATAGACCCACAAATATATTTTGAGAACAAATACATACATTGCATCATTGGGTAATAGTAAAAGATGCTACTATATAGATACCATTGAATTTATCAAATGTAACCACAAGTGATTCACCTCTAAATGGAGCTTATACAATGGATAAGATCCAAGAATGGAATGAAAAGGCCCTCTATAAGAGACAATCACATAAATTTAGGCAATAACATATTGACAAAGAAGAACTGAACAAATTGCTGAGTCATTCAAATTTGTCTGTAGAACTTAAGGGATTTATGACAGGATGAGGTCATTGCCATCAGAAATTATAGAAGGTTATCCTTAAAGAGCCTGAACTTGGTGATCAGTGTAGCTTATACAAGGAAATGGTAGAAGATGTGCAAATTTTAAAAATTTATCAGCAAGGAGTACCTAGCAAAATAGAATCTCATGGCTAGAATCATGTCAGTAGCTGCTATCTTTCATGGACTGACAGATGAGAAATCCCTATACTACAAATACAGATCTCAAACCAAGAAACTGTACTGAAATCAGACCATTATCACAGACTGAATTGTTTCCAACAATTTTTCAGACATAAAACTGATCCATGAAGATAGCTATGGGCAATACAAAATACTCATAATCTACAAGCTAAATGGAACAATGACAAAAAACCCTTTCAAAATATAGAGACTCAACATAGGAGATCAAAATCACGCGGAAGCAGGATATATCACCCTCGTTGTTTTGTCTGGGCCTGTAGTTGTATAAAAAATGTTTTAAGATGATTATAGCATAATGCTTTCTTTCTACTACAAAAAGCAGTTATTTTATACATCTGTGCAATAGTTTGTAAAATGTTATGTATGGAAGAATAATAGGATAGTACTTTGTCCTAAAACTATTTCTATCTGAACCTTGTTGAAAAAGATCAGAACAAGATGATGGTAATAATAACAGCTGACATTTCTATAGGCTTGGTGCTTGCAAAATGCTTTACACATATTCATAGGATCATAGAAGCACAGATATAGAATGAGAAGAGACCTCATAGGTCCTCTTTTCCAACCCTCTAATTTTGCAGATGAGGAAATTGATACCTAAAAAGGTTAAAGAGTACTGCCCATAGCTGTCAGAGGCAAGATGCTTGTTAAATTCGGTTTTTCCTTTTTAGCATCATAATGCTTCAGTCCAGCAAGTCAGCTTTCAAAGGAAAAGGCTGCAAGCATGGAGTAATGACATCTTAGAGCTTTTAATTCCTGGGAAAACACTTCATTATCTCATTGATCCACTCAGCATCCTCTTTGAGGTACTGAAGTGGGTAGGAAGGGATTATTATTCACATCCTACAGATCAAAAGACTGAGGCTAGTAGGTGACAGTGAGTCATGGGCAGAACCAGTACTGCTTTTACAAACCTATGTACTTATTGTCCTAGATGATGTTGCTTTCCTACTTAATTGCTATGTTTAATAATGTACTCTTCCAGTACTGTCCTTCACTTTAGCTCAAGAATACTATGCCTATGGAGTGCAAGTTCTAGCATGTCCTACACAGCCAGAAAGACTTCATTATGGGTACTTCACACTCTGGCTATATCAGATAGGTTCATCACCAGAATCTTGGCTATCATAGGATTAATGTTTTCCACTCAAGAAGACACACCTATTCACTTACAAAAGGGTTTCAGTTTGCATTTCTGGAGAGAAAACACAGAAATCCTTGTACAATATTGTGGAGAGCCAAAGAGGTTTATTCTAGGACTCTGTGGACCTGAATATCAAAAACCTCTTTGAGATGCAACTTTTCACCAAAGTTAGCCTCTGAGTTCTTTTGATAGGGGTTACACTTATAAGGATATTGTTTGAGCTCTGTGGCTAACAGGCTCTGCCCCAACACTTTAGTTGTTCAAAACCAAAATATTTGAATTCTTAGGTGGTCAGTTTCTATTCAGATGTACTTTGATGATGTGACTTTGGCTTCAGGCCTTGAAGCCAGCTCTCAAGAGCATCCTTTGTTATGTGACTGCATATGAAAGGAGTTAATACTTTTCCTAAGACTTTCTGGCACCTAGAGAACAAAAGGCCTTACTGCCCAGCTACTTCCAGGATAAGACAGACTAAGATAATGATATGAATACCTGAGACCCCTTCCATCCTTTCCTTTGTCTCATTGCTCTATAAAAACCTTGTCCTAAGAATCAATAAATGGAGTTCTTCTTCTTCCTTGAATTATGCACAATGCCTGGTCATTTCTTATTCATGTCTCTGGTCATGCTTAAGTGCTGGTCACTGAGCAACCCACCGCACAGTATAAAGAATTCTGGATTTCAAGTCAGAAAACCAGAGTTCAGATTTTGTCTCGGACACTTGCTGCTTGTGAGACCTTGGACAAGTAAATCCTTAACCTCTGTGGGTCTCAGTGTTCTCATTCATGTATTGGACAACTGTATGAGATGACCTCTAAGTGCCTCTCCTGTTCTAAAGCTATGATCTTGTAAAATGTGATGTTATGTCATCAGTTCATTTTCATTCTGACAACATTCTGAAATTCTGTCTACTTAGTTTCTACCTGGTCTATACACTATACCTTGATCCCAACTTAGTGATTTCATTTTGGTTCCCCTTCATTGCAAAGGACAACAAGCAAACCAATAAATGTGGTCAATCAAGTATAGCACATACTCTGTAGAGCTTATCCAACTTTTCATGGGCCCTGATGAATCATGTTCCCAGAGCTCAGCTATTAGGTTCCCTCAGGGAACTAGGGGTACTCATGAGGGGTAGAGGGTCTTACATGTGATGCTATGTAACTCAAGAGTCCTCAGTAGTTTGCTTTTTGCCATGATTAGCAATTGAGAATTATTTAGTCAGACAGACAAATATCCTCAAGAAAAAGGTATGATAGGAAAATTTGGTTAAGAAACAAAACAAAACAAAAAATATTTCCCCCCAAAGTCTAAGATACACTATTCCACAAGCATATGTGCTTAAGTCCAGGTGACACGTTTGAGCAGAGTCCAGGAGGAAATCAGATCAGACTTCAAGATTACATGTGGCAAAAGGAAGTCTCAGTTTCTCATTGCTACAAGTCCCTTTCTCCCCTTTATGGGATTCTCAAGAGTTTCCACTAGACATGATGCAGTTTCTTTGTTGAGTTCTTAGTAGAGCTGTTCTTGCCTCCTCATGCAGATACCACTTTTCCAAGGAATGACACTGGGATGATGGATGACCATGGAAGGCCTATTGGACCCCTGAATTTAGTAAGGTCTTCATCTGGTCGAGATTGGGTGGGAGTAGGGGTAGGGAAGGGACAGGAAATGAGAGTCAAAGCTAAAGTTTTCTCCTGATTCCAAACAACTCCACAGGTAGTTTAGCTAGAACTCCCTTCCTTCTCCATGAACTGGAAATCCCTTGAATCTATTTGGTTATTACCTAACTTGATATTTTATAGATTCCTCAGGCTATCTAAATACTTTCTTATAACATAACTCTACTATATCCATTATTCATTGGAAGCATTTTCACACTTATTTAGAATGGTTTTGATTTGATTAAATTGAAATACAAACACCAGAGCTAGGTTTCTTCACTTAGTATCAATTGATTGACTTAATCAACAGCCCACTCTTACACATGTACCTATACTCTTGAGGGGGAAGGAAAAGGAAACCTATTCATACACACACACACACACACACACACACACACACACACTTCTGAGGAGCTCCCTGAACTTGTCTTCTTGAGTTACCCCCACTCGACCCAGATTATGCAGGAGGGAGGCCCTGAACCTGTGGAGAACAAAGTCCCCCCACACCCAGCAGACATAATTTGTTGTTTGCACCCCAAGCTGGACTCCCTGTGTATTTGAGAGTCAACACAGATATCAATCAGTCTACATCAAACTGAGAAACTGTGCATCTGGGATCCTTGTAGATAAGCAGGCCATCCTATATTCATGGTCTAGCAGTTCCCAAGTGAAAAGAATGATGCTTTTTCCATTGCCCAGAAGGAATTAGTCTTTTAACCTCCTCTAAGACACCCCCTTTTCTCTGTAACTTAAATATCAAAGCTTTCCCTGTACCATTGGACTCCTTGATATAGGGAGATCCCACATGCATGTGCTTTTCTCTTGTAATAAATCCAGTTGCAATTGCATGTCTTATGGACTTATGATATTTTTTATTAACAATACATATATGTTATAGCAAGTAATATTGACTAATTTACATTACTCATAATGAGGAAAGTATAATTTAAAAATTCCAAGAAATAAAACCACAATGAGGAATGTATGTTTAAAAAATTATTAGAAGTAGACCTAATTTTAAAAAAAATCAAAGAAAATCTAGAGACCAAGTATTATGGAAAGGAATCAATCTATAAACATTTATTAAGCACCTATTATGTACCAGGAACCTTGCTGAGAACTGGGTATATAAATACAAAAAAGACAGACCTCAAGGAACTTATAATCTAATGGGGGAAGATAACACACAAAAAGGAGATGAAAAGGGGTCTGGGGTAGGGGAGGTACAAGACCAGGGCCACAGTGGAAAAGTCAGAGAAGTCCCAGAATAGTGCAGACAGGTGAGAAATGATATGTTCTGAGCTTAGCTCCTTCCTCAAATGGAGGTTTCAGAGTTCATAGCTCTATCTTCCAATCAGAGGTACAGAAGGTGGTGATGGAAACATGCAGGATGATGAGGTTTTTTCCAATAATAAGCTTCCTGGGGGTGGTGAAGACAGAAAAATCCAGGAGTAGTACAGCCAGGTAAGAAATGAAGAAATGTAGAAAATTAAAAAGCATTAAAGCATTGTAGAAGTTAAAGTTTTGTTGTCTCCAACACACCTGGTCCCCTTAACAACTATTTGTAGCCTATACAATTTTATATATCAAGAAACTGAAAGTGAAGGAGGATAAGTGAGTCCCCTAACAACTATTTGTAGCCTATACAATTTTATATATCAAGAAATTGAAAGTGAAGGAGGGTAAAAAATTGCTTAAAGTCACACTGCTTATAAAGTGAGAATCTCTTGTTTCCACACTCCGAGGTTTATCCCATTACTCAATCTCCTATGTTGTGGTGTATGGAGTATTCAGGGAGAACTAGCATCTCTGGTGTCAGGGATTGCCAAGCCCTTTTCAGGGTTGCTCATCCGCCTTTGGTATCTTCCTGATTCACCCGACTGTTACCTTTGGCTTTAAGAAATTGTAGTATGGGCACTGTATACACTCTGGTAAAATTGTCTCTGCAGATTGGCTTAATCAGATTGAGGGTAACCAGAGGACCTGGAACCAGGGGGATATCTACCCCTAGCAAGAGATGATTTCCTCCAAGGGAATGGGTAGATGAGAACAATTTGTTCTAATGGCCATGAAGGCAGCTAAAGCAAGTGCTGTGGAGTGCTTTGAGTTTGGTCCCACATTCAAGATGACAAGATCATCCTTTGTACCCTAGGCCATTTCTAGTCATCCTGACTTTTGTCCTGCCATTGGATTTTGATGATTCTCAAAGAGATAGAGAGGCTAACACTTTGTGCAACTCTGCCTCACTTAAGTCCAAATCATGCACAAGTCAAGACATTACCTATGATATCATCGGTCCTCTTTGAAACAAAGAACAAACAACAATTTCCTATGTTAGTGCTGAAATGGACCTAGGCAGTTCTTTACCAATTTTCTTTTTTTTTCTTTTTTCTTTTTTTTTCTTTTTGGAGGGGGTTAGGTAGGGCAATTGGGCATAAGTGATTTGCCCAAGGTGACATGGCTAGTTTTTGTGTTAAGTGTCTGGAAGGTCATATTTGAACTCAGGTCATCCTGACTCCAGGGCTGGTGCTCTATTCACTGGGCCACCTAGCCACCCCCTTTACCAGTGATTTCTCATAAATCTTTTAAGAGGTTGTAAAAGCCTTGGGGACAGGGACTATTTTGTTTAAATGGACCTGCTTCCAGGACTTAGGTCTCAGTCCTGGCCAGTTCTCTGTCGTGAGTGTATTTCTAGCACCTAAAAAAAGGGCACATAGTGGGCACTTAAGCATATGATAAGTTGAATTGATCCTTCTAGCTCTAAGCTCTTTGTCTCAGTACCTCTGTGCTCAAGGTACCCAACCCATTTGATGGAGAAAGAAACTGGAGAAGTTAATGACTCAAAAAAGACAATCAATTAATTAGTTATTGACAGGCTAGGAGGGGTGTGTGTGTGTGTGTGTGTGTGTGTGTGTGTGTGTGTGTGTGTGGAAAGGAGGAAGAGCATGTTTATAAGGTACTTTGCAATTATCATTAAGTCAGTAAATAAACATTTTTTAAGCACCTGCTATGTGCCATGCACTGTGCAAAGGATACAAAGAAAGACCAAAAAAAGGAAACAAAACCAAGCTGTGGAGTTCATCAGCTAATGGGAGAGACAGTATGCAAACAGCCACCTACAAAGAGAATATTTACAGCATAAATTTCTGATAATCTCAGAAGGAAGACACCTATATTAAAGAGGTTTGGAAAAGGTTTCTTGTAGAAGGTGGGATTTGAAGGAAGGTAGGAGATAGGAGGAAGTGTTTTAAGTGTGAAGTATCTTATTAATATGGATTGTAGTCATTATTATTAAGTAGAATATACACATTCTTCGAGGTTGCTCCACTTATTTATTCAACAAACATTTATTAACTTATGTGCAAAACACTATGTTAGGTACCAGAAATAGAAAGATAGACAGGATAGCCCCTGTCCTTAAGTAGCTTATAAGTATATAATACATTTTTTTTAGTAGTAATGTATGGCTGTGAGAGGAGTATAAAAAAAAAGTTGAGCATGGCAGAATTGATACTTTCATATTGTGGTGTTGGAGAAGACTTTTGAGAGTCCCTTGGAGAGCAAACAGGTCAAATTGAGAGATAAATTCAGTCTATTCACTGGAAGTTCAAATACTGAAGCTGAAGTTTAAATATTTTGGCCACATAATGAGAAGACAGGGCTCATTGGAAAAGGTCCTGATGTTGGGAAAGATTGAAGGTGAAAGGAAAAGGGGACAGCAGAGGATGAGATGGATAGATGGTATCACAGAAACAACTAACATGAACTTGGACAGACTTTGAGAGATAGTGGAGGATAGAAGGGCTTAACAACAACAATATCATAAGAGAGAAACAGAATAAATTACATATAACTGATAGGAGGGAAGGTGAGGTAAGTGGTCAGAATTTGAACCCAGGATCTCTGATGCCAGATCCAGTCAAAAAAGTATGTGAAATATGAGGATGGATAGATTATTATCATCTGGGTGTGTTGGGTGGTGGGACAGGGGATATTTTGAATTGGCAAATAGGAAATTTCTTGAAAGCAAGGAGGAACTTCAATAGATGAAGAGGGGAGTGGGGAGGGAGAGAAGGGGAAGGAAAGTGAAGTGGAGATGGGAAAGGGGGAGAGATGGGAACTCATTGTAATAACTTTGAATGTTATTGGCAAAGGCATTAAAATGGGTGGAGACAGGAAGAAAATGGGACAAAATATAGTCCAGTTTGGCTGGAACAAAGGTGACTTAAGTTCCCCAAGTGTATCTTGAATACCTGGCACAAGGCAGACAGAAGGTACTTAATAAGTATATGATGAATTTGAATTGAATGTGTTAAACTAAGATCTTCCAGCTCTAAGCAAATCATTAGGACCTAGAGCTTGAAGGACCCTAAGCAATCCTCTGGCCCAACCTCTTCATTTTATAGGAGAGGAAACTGAGGTCCAGGGAAGTTAAATAGTTTGCCTAAGATCACTCAACAAATCAGTGGAGCAGAGTTAGAATTTGAACTCAGGTCCTTAGACTTCAAGTCCTGAAATCCTAGAATCTCAGGACTCCATTATTTGAACAAAAATCTCTGCTCTTTTGCGTTTCTCAGCCAAAATTTATGAATTGTTTATGTATGTTGTTGCTTAAAGAGCAGTGAAAAACCGAAAATTTTGCATCGTATCCTACAGATTTATATTCAATTTTTCAGGAAAACATTTGTTGCATAAAGTGAGGGATACAGCAATATGGTACCTAAACAGTTAAGAACTAGTGGCAACAATCCAATATTGTCACTTCCAAACTCCGCTAAACTACGTTTCCCAGGAGGCTAAGTCCCAGCATGCAGCTGGTGGCGGAGTTCGGAAAGCGCGTTATGGAAACTCTAGGACTACAAGTCCCATAATGCCCAGAGGGATGGGGGAGGGTTAGGGAGAGCGGTAGAGGAAAGGCCGGTTCTGTCAAGTCAGCCCTCCCAGCAGCCAATGGGAGACGAGGATACTGCGTAGTG
Organism: Gymnobelideus leadbeateri; assembly: GCA_011680675.1. NCBI lineage: Eukaryota > Metazoa > Chordata > Mammalia > Diprotodontia > Petauridae > Gymnobelideus > Gymnobelideus leadbeateri. The sequence continues at coordinate 227,411 of WOXC01001532.1, forward strand.
AGTCTGAGGCGGGAGATGCTCGGGGAATCCGGTGTCGGCTAAAGCGGCGGGAAGTTCGGTCTGCGAAGGATCCTCCATCGCCGCTGTTTCAGGTGGGAGAAGCCGTGGGGCCTTGGGGTCGGGGGAGCCGGAGGACTAAGAGCAGGGGGCTCCGGCGAACTCGGCGGCCGAGGCTCCGCCGAGAGGGGAGCTGGGGAGAGAGCTGTCCGCCGCGTCGGTCCAAGGCGGGCCGGAGCCTCGCGCGCACCGGTTTATTGGCGTCTTTTTCTGGTTCCGCAGAAGGGCCGACGGGACGCGGGGCTTCTCTGTTGACTCCCAGACGCAGCCAAAGGCGCGGAGGGTGGCGGCTTATCCCAGGCCTCCTGGCGTGACTCGGGTCGTGGTCTCTAGTCGGATCCCAGGCTTTAGGCTTGGACGTCAGAGACTCCTCTCGTGCCCTGTTGAGGCAGAGGGAGAGATCCGAGACCTGGGTTCCAGTGCGGGCTGTGACACTAGCTGTGTGATTCTGGCCGGGCTGCTTAACCTCTCTGAGCTTCTGACAACTTCCTTGGATTTAGCTGCTTAGTCATAAACAACTTCAGATTTAGCTTGATGAGAGTTTCCCCACACCAGAAGTTCAGAATGCTTGCCCCACTTGCACAAAATCGGGATTTATTTTCAATACCTGCCTCACAAAGGGGCGGAAAGTACTTTGTATACCTTAAAATATCCTAGAAATGTAAGTTAGTATTATTGTTGTAAGTATTAATAATACTTAGTAATGTTACTTTTAGTATTACTAGTTAGTAATACTATAAGTAAAGGCAGCTAGGTGGTGTAGTGGATAGACTACTAGGCATGGAGTTCAGGAATACTCATCTTCATGAGTTCAAATCCATCCTCGGACACTTATTAGCAGTGTGATCCTGCAAACAATAAAAATCAGCAGCATTATATGACAGCCAAAAAAATATACCTGCAACAAAAAACTTAAGATGATTTTGGGTTGTCTTAAAGAGGACAGCTGTTAAAAAAAAAGGACATGAGTGTCCTGTATTCTGTATTGCTAGGATTCCATTCAAGATGATTTTTAAAAATTTTCTTCCCCAGGATGCACAATATGGCTCAATCCTTATTTTCCCCACTCTTTAATGGGGCGTTTGGAGGGTAGTTATGAAAGAATGAATGGAAAATCATGAAGATATTATTCATTTGTAATCAAGTCCAACCAGCATTTATTAAGCACTTACTCTTCATAACTGTGTGTTAGGAGCTAGAGCTATAAAGAAAATGAGTATTAGTTCTTACCTTCAAGAACCTAAAATTCAAATGGGAGAATAAAACATATCAACAAGTATATATGTGATAATTTGAGGAGAAGGGAGGGAGCATTACTGACCAGAAGAAAAATTTATCAAGCATTTATGGAGAGCCAGTTTGCTGCCTGGCTTTGTAGTAAACTTTAGAGATATAGATAATGATATTAACATAAAATGAAAGAAGCTACCTCTAGAAGGAGACACATAAACTGTGCCTTGAAGGAAGGTAATGATTCCAAGTAGATAAGCATTTTATAGGTGTGGGATAAACAACCTGCGAAAAGGCACTGAGGTGGGAGATGGAGAACTACTTGCTGAGAATAGCCAAGTAGGGCACTGTGACTAGAAAGCAGAGTCTACAAAGGGGAGTATGTAATGTGAAGTAATCTTGGAAACTTAGGCCAGATTGTAAAGGAATTTAAATGATAAATTTAGGATTTAGCATTTTATCCTAGAGGCGATAGGTTTGTGAGCAGGAATTAGTTTGGCATAACTGCAATTGGAAATACTTAGAATGACCTAGATTTTGGCATTCATTTTTAAGATACAGTATATTACCTTGCATTATGTTGTTTTGAAGGGAATTAAAATGTGCAGTTTTAAAGAGGGAAATTTAAGCACTTAGCATTTTTAAAAATGTTTTTACAGTTATAGCTCAGTTGGGGTGTATGTTGCTCATGTTTACTAAATATGACATTTAGTAAAACAATTAGTTTCTGGGTAGACAAGATACCATCTATTAGCCAAAGACGTTGTTTAGGTAATAGCAGTAGTCACCAAATAACAATGTCAGTGGATAGAGTACCAGGCTTGGAGTCAGGAAGACTCATCTTCCTGAGTTTAAATCAGGCCTCATACTCTTACTAGCTGTGTGACTCTGGGTAAGTCACTTAACCCTGTTTGTCTCAAGTTCTTCATCTGTAAAATGAGCTGGAGAAGGAAATGGCAAACCACTCCATCATTTTTTCCAAGAAAACCCCACATGGATGTGACTGAAATGATCGAACAATAAATGCATTCTTACTTAAGGCAGTGTGTTGTCTGTCCTTCAAAGGAATGTTGACTGGATTCTGTAAATTAGGGTAGCATATAACTAGTGGATTTTATCAGTACACATGTTTGTACTGATTAGGGTTTGTAGAATAATGACTTCCTATTGTGCTCAGTGTTGCAAAGATGCTATATGGTTGAGCTCTTGGTTGAGTTCTATTCCATGTTGTAGGTTTTTGTTGTTTATCCTTCATTTTCAAAGAGGACTATGACATCAGGAAAGTGATGCCATGACTGGCAAGTGATTTGGATTCAAGTGAGGAAGGCTATGCAGAGTCACCAGCCTCACTTTCTCCTCTGGAGCCATCTGGATCCAGTGGCAAGATATAGATGAGGATGACTGGAGGTGACCCTGGATACAGTGGGAGACCTTGGCTTTTTTAAGCTAAGGTCTTTCCCAGTTCTCAGTTTGGGCCCATTCAGTGATTAAAGCTAGGTGAGAAATGAGGCAAAGAATGGCTTCTTTGACCTTGTTAGAAAAAAAAAAAAATTCAACCTGGGAGGGGAAGACCCTGAGGGTTTCTGGTCAAAATAGAGACAGCAAGCTATTTACATTCACTCTAAGCCATCTGGGCCCAAACATTGACCTAGGGATGCTTGGGCTGGGACCTGTTGTTGGTCAGTCGGTGAGAGTCGGTGATTTGAGTTTAAGACATAGTCCTTAAAAAAGAAATCTAGCCTGTAAATCCCAAGATATCTTGTGAGGTTTCAGTGATCAAAATTTATATTCCTTTGGGCAGAGCACCTGTAGGTAAAAGTATGATTTCCCCATGTGGAGAGAGGGAGAGGAGGGAGGGAGAGAAAGGAAGGAAGAAATAAGGGAGGGAGGGAAGGAAGGAAGGAAAGAAGGAAGGAAGGAAAGAAGGAACGAACTGCATTGCCCAACTGAAACTAGCCAGTTGTGTCTTCAGTGGGGTAGCTCAGACTACTCAAAGGTTGTTGTTTTTCCTTCCTTCTCAAACAGGACCTTGGCATCAGGACCATGACTTGCTAATGAATTGGATTTAAGTGAGAGAGGGCTGTGCAAAGTCACCAGCTTCATTCACTCTCTCCTCTGGAGCTGTCTGGGTCCTGTGGCAAAATAAAGACAAATTGAGATGGCCCTGTGTTGTTTGTACATGCTTTAAAAACAACAAAAAACCCTTGTCATTTAGGCAGTATGGTGGAGTGGAAAAGTGCTGGGCCTGGAGTCTGGAAGACCTGAGTTCAAATTTGGCTATAGACACTGACTTAGTGACCCTAGGTAAGTCTTTTAATCCTGTTTGCCTCAGTTTCATCATTTGTAAAGTGAGCTGGAGAAGGAAATGGCAAACCACTCCTGTAACTTTGCCTCAAAAACTCCAAAAGGGATCATGAAGAGTCAGACATAGAAACAGTATTTAGAGTGCTTAGGAAACCAAAAATTAAATTTAAGGTAAATAGAAAGCTAGTATTTTTTCACTTAGAGCATGATTTTTCAAAAATTGATATAAAATTATCAAAATGACTAACGTTTCTTTCCCCGTACATAAAAAATGATTATTTCATGCTTTGCACAAAATTCTTATCTTTTCATTATTTTAATTTTGTTATTCTGAATGTGACAACCATCAACAAGCATGAATATTTTTATATACAAAGAGTAGGAAAAGAATTGTGTATGAAACTGCAAATTTCTATTATATGTTGTTTATTTTTTAAAAATGCCTAAATTATCTGTCTTCCTCTGAATTTCCTTCTGTTCCCTTATAATTATTAACTATCATTTAGTCGTTTTCTGGCCTCTTTGACTCTTTATGATCCTTTTTGGGGTTTTCTTGGCAAAGATACTGGAGTGGTCTGCCATTTCTTTCTCCAGCTCATTTTACAGATGAAGAAACTGAGGCAAACATGGTTAAGTGAGTTGCCCAGGCTCACACAGCTAGTAAATGTCTGAGGTCACAATTGAACTCAGGTCTTCCTGACTCCAGGCTTGGTGCTCTATCTGCTGAGCCACATAGTTGTCCCTTCTACTTATTAAGGTTAGGGTTAAAATAAGTTTTTAATTATGTCCTTTTTTAAAAAACATAACTTTACTTTGACCCTAGTATACTTCCTCCTCCCCTCTTAGAGATCTGTCTCGTATAACATTATTTTTAAGAAAAGAAAACAACCAAAAGAAATGGAAAAAGAAATCAATATATGTGATCAAAACATTAAAAAAGTCAGAAAGTATGTGCAATGTACATTTATGGACTCTCCACCTCAGCACAGAGATGGAGTGGGAGTCTCTTCTCGTTCTTCTATATAATCTATGCTTGTTCTTTATAATTTTACAGTTCTCACTTTTGAAATTTTTTTTGTGAACATTTTTTTTCTTTTACATTTTTACTCTGCATCAGTTCATGTAGATGTTTTCATGCTTGCTTGTATTCATCATATTCCTCATTACTTATGGATAGTAACATTCCAGTTATTGTTGTTTGCCATTATCTTCTCCAGCTCATTTTCTGAGGCCGGATCTGATCTCGGGTCATCCCAACTCCGAGGCCGGCACTCTTACTCACTGCACCACCTAGCCGCCCCTTTAGGGCAATTGGGGTTAAGTAACTTGCCCAAGGTTACACGGCTAGGTTTTTGTTTGTGCAGATTAGGTGTCGGAGGCCGGCTCCGAACTCAGGTCTTTCTGACTCCAGGGCCGGCGCTCTATTCACTGCGCCACCTAGCCGCCCCCAGCTCATTTTATAGATGGAGAAACTGAGGCAAACAGGGGTAAGTGACTTGCCCAGGATCACACAACTAGTATTCTGAGGCCAGATTTGAACTAGTGGAGATGAATCTTCCTGACTCCCAGGCCTAGCACTTTATCCATTGTGCTACCTAGTATGTTCTTTAATTTTAAAGTCATATGTCCATTTAGAATTTATGGAGGAATAAGGTATAAAGTGTTATTTTAAGTATGATTTGTACCATATTGCTTTCCAGTTTTCCAAACAGTTTATCAAATAGGAAGTTATTTCCTAAGTATTTTGTGTTTTCTGGTTTATTGAACACTAGATTTTTTAGTTCCATTATATCTGATTTGCCCTTGTCTAGTCTTTTTCCGTTGGTGTATATTTTTTTGTTTTTTTTTTTGTTTTTAACCAATACCAGATGGTTTTGACGACTACTGCTTTATAATATAGTTTGAAATCTGGAAGTGCTATTCTCCCTTTATCCCAATGTTTTTTCCAAAATTACCTTTGATATTCTAGTTCTTATTTTTCCAAATGAATTTTTGAGGTTTCTAAATGAATTTTTTTATAGATCTGTAATTGAATCTCTACAAGGCTTTTGTGTGCTTTGGTAGATTGATCCTCAAATAATTTATCCATTTTATAGTTACTTGGAATGGGATTTCCCATTCTACTATATAGCCTCTTTACTTTTGCCATTATCATATAGAAATGTAGTTGATTTTGAAAATTTATTTTGTAGCCTATAACTTTGCTAGAGCTGTCACTTATTTCAATAATTTTGCTGATTCTTTTAGGATTTTCCAAATAACTATCAACAACAAATAGAGATTATTTTATTTCCTCTTTACTTTATGCCTTTAATTTTTTTTTTTCTATTGTCTTGTTGCTATTGCCAGCATTTCTAGAACTATATTAAATAATGTTTTGGAGTATGCACATCCTTGTTTTACTACGATATTATTGGAAAAGATTCTAGTATATCCCATTGCTTTTAGTTTTAGATAGGTATTTTTAATATTCAAATGAAAAGGGTCCTCTGTGCCTATGAATTTTTTTGTCTAGCATAAAAATGAGTGTTGTATTTTGTCAAAGACTTTCTGCCTATATTGAAATAATTATGTAGTTTTGGATATTTTTATTTTAGTCTAATTAGTTTGGGTGATAGTTTTCCTAATATTGAATGATAAATCCGGTTTAGTCATAATGAATGTTTTCTTGAATAAATCATAGTAGTCTACTTAATGGGATTTTATTTAAAAGTTATATATTATTATTCATTAATGATATTGATCTGTGCCTCTTCTGTGCTTTGGTTTAGGTCAGGGGTGGGGAACCTGCACCCTTGAGGCCACATATGACCCTTTAGGTTTTCAAGTGCAGCCCTTTGACTGAATTAGAACTTCATAGAATGAAAGGATTTGTTTAACTCAGAGGAAGGTACTTGAGGACCTAGAGGGTCATATGTGTCCTTGAGGCTGCAGGTTCCCCACCCCTGGTTAAGTACTGGAACTATTTTTGTCATATTTAAGGAATCTGGAAGGATGATTTCCCTTCCCTCTCCCTCACAATTTTAGAGAATAATTGTGTACTAATGGTAGTAATTGTTCTTTAAAAGTTTAATAGAATTTCCCTTTGACTCCTTCAGGAGTAGTGTTTTTCTTTGGTTGTTCCTTTTTTTCTTTTTTTTTTTTAAGGCAATTGGGGTTAAGTAACTTGCTCAAGGTTACACGGCTAGTTATTTATGTGTGCGTGGTAAGTAACTGAAGCCAGAACTGATCCCGGGTCCTCCCGACTCCAGGCCTGGCGCTCTTACTCGCCCTGCCACCTAGCGGCCCCCGTTCTTCCTTTAAAGCTAGTTCTATTTCATTTTCTTTTTTTTTTTTAATTTTTAAACAAATGCTTTATTAACTTCTGTTTTACATCATTCATTTCCGCCGGATTTTGAGTTACAATCATTTTCCTCCCATTATACCCCTACCCAACCTCCCAGAATAGCAGTCCCACAAGATATCGCTTCCTCCAATCTGCTCTCTCCCATACCTTTTCCCATACCCCCATCGACTTCTCCATTAGAGGAAGGTGAGTCTTTGTGTCCCAATGCCTGCACATCTTATCTCCCTATTACAAGCAAAAGAGTATTAATAATAGTATTTATATATATTTGAAACATTTAATGTTAAGACCTCGAATTTCAGATCCATTTCCTTCCTCCCTTGTCACCCATTCCCTCTTGGGAGATAAGTAATTCAGTATATGTTGTACATATCTAGCTATGCAAAACATTATCATAGTAGATATATTGTACAAGGCTGCTTATAATTCCCTCCCACTCATCCCACCCCCCACCTGGTCCATTCCCTACATGATCCTGTCCTTCTTCTATAGTGGGTACTTCCAACCTCCCCTCCCCCCAGTGATGCCCTCCCATCCATCATCCCTCCTCTCATCCCCCTTCCCCCTATCCTGCTGCAGGTTGAGATATCCCATTTAGTATGTATGTCATTCTCTCCCTGAACCAAATTCAATGTGACTGTGGTTTTGCCTTTTTAGCCTTCCTATTCTCCCCTTCCCTTGCAGCCACTTCCGCTTGCTTCTTCTACATGGGATAGTTTACCCTACCCTGTCTCTCCCCATCTCCTCTTGCCACTTTCCTCTCTCACCTCATAATTTCATCCCTTGAGTATTCTCCCTTCCCAACAAATTCAACCTATGCCCTCTATCCATATATAACTGTAAGCATATACACACACATTCACATATGTATTCATATGACCCCACACCCTTCTTCCATTATTTTCATAGTGAGAAAGATATCATCAGTCACCGTTATTGCTTTTCCATATAGGAATGTAAATAGTTCAACTTTGATAAGTTCCTTTTGATTTCTTTTCCCTGATTACCTTCTCAGGCATCTCTTGCTTCTTGTGTCTGGATGTCAGATTTTCTATTCAATTCTGGTTTTTTCCTCAAGAATGCTTGAAAGTCCTCTATTCCACTGAATGACCATATTTTCCCCTGAAACAAAGTACTCAGTTTTGCTGGGTAGGTGACCCTTGGGTTCATTCCCAGTTCTTTTGCCCTCTGGAATATCATATTCCATGCCCTTCGATCCCTCAGTGTAGAAGCTGCCAGGTCCTGGGCTATTCTGATTGTGTTTCCACAATATTGAAATTGTTTCTTCCTGGCTGCTTGTAGTATTTTCTCCTTGATCTGGGGATTCTGGAACCTGGCTATAATATTCCTGGGAGTTTTCTTTTTGGGATCTTTTTCAGGAGGTGATCGGTGGATTCTTTCAACCTCTATTTTGCCCTCTGGATCTAAAACATCAGGGCAGTTTTCCTTGAGAATTTCTTGAAGGGTGATTTCTAGGTTCTTTCTTTGATCATGGCTTTCAGGTAGTCCAATAATTTTTAAATTGTCTCTCCTGGATCTATTTTCCAGGTCAGTGGTTTTTCCTATGAGATATTTCACATTGCCTTCTAATCTTTCGTTTGATTTCTCATCTTGATTTTTCATAAAGTCATTAGCTTCCATTTGCTCCAGTCTCACTCTGAAGGAATGAATCTCCTCAGTGAACTTTTGAGATTCTTTTTCCATCTGGCAAATTTGACTTTTTAAGGCATTCATCTCCTCATTGCCCTTTTGGGCCTCCTTTGCCATTTGAGTTAGTCTATTTTTTAAGGTATTGTTTTCCTCAGTCAGACTGTTGACCCTCATTTCATACTTTTCCTGCATCCTTTTCATTTCTCTTACCAATTTTTCCTCCACTTCTCTTATTTGATTTTTAAAGTCCTTCTTAAGGTCCTCTATGGCCTGCAATCTGCTCATGTTTTCCCCTGGGGCTTTTGGAGCAGGACTTCTGACCTCACAGTCCTTTTCCCGCTCTATGCCCCCAAAATAGGAGTCTAGGGTTGCATTTTTCTGTTTCCTTTGCCTTGGCATGTTGCCACTTAATTGCTTGACTTTTGGGCTTGTTGCCACACTATGGCTTTAAGGCCAGATAGAGGAATTTTTGTCCTGAACGTGTGGGGGGCAACTTCCGTTTTTGGCAAGCTGTAAACCCACCCACAACTTCCACCCCAGATCACAATCCAGATCCAGGGAGGTTAAAGCAAGAGCAATTACCCCCCAAGACTGATCACCCCCCCAAGACTGATTGCTGGATCTCCCTACAGTTCGCAGGCCAGGAGCTGGTGCTCCCTCTGAAAACTACAGAATGGCGTGTCTCCTCAGTGGCTTCTAGCCCCCAGGGGAGGGAGCCCACGTGTTCCCCAAATACTGGTCCCAAAGTCCATAGGACACTAACCTCTTACATTGTCCTAGGTATGTCTGTGTTGATGATTCTGTAATCGCCACAGCTGCTGGTGTTCTGGGGTTCCTCCAGCTGGCTGCTGGCCCTGCCGCCCTGGGGCTAAAACCTCATGTCACGTGGACCTGGACTCTGCTAGGCTCCCTGGGCTCGCTGCCAGGTCCCAGACTGCTGCGCTGGCCACTCCCTGCCGGGCTGCTGGGCTGTCCTCAGCGGGAGGTTAGCTTCTCTGTGTTGTTCTGTGGGTGCTGGGGCTCCAGAAGTTGTTCAGAGTCCCCTTTTACATAGTTTGGGGGGAATCTGGGGGCAGAGTGGCTTTGGATGAGCTGTTTCTACTCCGCCATCTTGGCTCCCTATTTCTTTTTCTTTTATAGTTGCTTCTATCTCTTGTTAAGAATATATCTCCTACCCATAGCTGTGAAGGTATATGATCTGTTTCTCTTCTGATTTTTAAAAATACTATGATCTTTATTTAGGTTGCATATCAGTTTAGATTGATCATGGAATATTGTACAAGGTTTTATTCTAAGCCTAAATTCTGTCAGATTGTTTTCCAGTTTTCCCAACAGTTTTTGTCAAATAGAGAACTTTTTCCTAGGTAATTTATATTTTCTACTTTATCAAACACTGGATTATTGAGCTCTGTTTCAGAATCTTCCTTGTCAAGTTTGTTCTCTCTACTCTTTAACCAATACCAGATGGTTTTGATGACTGCCTCTTTATAACATAATTTGAGATTTGGAAGTCTTATTTTCCCTTCATCCATACTTCTTTTCATCATTTCCCTTGGTATTCTAGATCTTTTGTTTTTCCTAGTGAATTTTGTTATTTTATCAACTTCTATAAAGTATCCCCTTGGCAATTTCATTGAAATAGTGTTAAAAGTGTAAATAATTTTTTAGTACTGTAATTTTTATTATATTGGCATGGCCTAGTCAAGAGCACTAAACATTCCTCCAGCTTTTTAAGTTCTTTATTTCTTTAAGGATTGCTTTCTATTATCGTTTCTTGTGTTTTCTTATTATTATAGAGAAAGACTATTGATTTTTGAGGATTTACTCTGTAGGCTGCAACGTTGCTGAATCTGTCAATTGTTTCAATTAATCTCTTTGTTGATTCCCTAGGATTTTCCAGTAAACCGTCAGATTGTTGGCAAATAGGGAGTTTTATCTCCTTTGCCTTTCTTTATTCCTCTAATTTCTTTCATGTTATTGCTGATGCTAGCATTTCCAGAACAATATCAAATAATATTGGGTAGACTGAGTGTCCTTGCTTCATTTATTTATTGGAAAAGGATCTAGTGTATTCCCAGTGCATATGATACTTACTTTTGGTTTTAGGTAGCTACTTTTAAATGATATTAATATATCCTGTTATGCCTATACTTTGTAGGATTTTTAAGCCCATTTTTAGCATATTTTAGTTTTATGTTGTCAAAGGCTTTTTCTGCATCTGCTGACACGATCATATTATTTTAGATGTTTTGGTTTTAAATATGATTATGTTGATTGTTTTCCTAATGTTGAACTGCCCTTGTCTCCTTGGTCATACTTGATCTCAATGAATGATTGCTTAGGTAAATCACTGAAGTATGTTTGATAGGATTTTGTTGAAAATTTTTGAGTCAGTATTCTTTAATAATGTTGACCTATGGTTTTCTTTCTGTGTTTTATCTTTCCCTGGTTTAGGTTTTAGGTCTATATTTGTATCCTAAAAGGAATCTGGGTGGGTGATTGCATTTCTCAGTTTTTGAGAATATTTTGTGTAGTATTGATAGTAATTGTTCTTTAAAAATATGACAGAATTCTGGTGTAAATCCATCAGGATCAGCATTTTTTTTTCTTGGTTTGTTCTTTTAAAGTTAATTCTTTTTTGAGATTGGCTTATTTAAGATCTTTCAATTCTTCTCACCTCTTCCTCACCCACTTCCCTGTAGGCTCCTCTTTTTTTTTAGACCGCAGAGGTCTCCTTCCCTTTATTGCTAGCCCTTCATTTGACTCTGGCATATCACAGGCTTCTCTTTTATACTCCTGTTCTTCCCCTTTCATTTATCCTTCCATGTGTTGTAAGGTAGTCCTATCAAAAAAGAAAAAAAATTGATTCACCTATTGGCAGAGTGTTTCCGGTCCTATTCTTCATTGCAAAGTCTACCAGATTTCTGCCTTCACTCTTCTCTCCTTATGTACATTTAGAAAGAGGTCTTTTACTGGTTTCTTTGCTGTCACGCTGTTGTTGTGCCTGACCTTTCTTGATATATTTATACATTCCTTCATTTTTGTTGGTTGGGGTGTTGGAGAAGCAAATACTTTTCTTCAGGTCTGATTTTCTTTATAAAAATGTTTCAAATGTCTCTGCTATTCAGAATCCATTTTTTTTCATATAAGGTTAAGCTCATATTTTCAGGGTACGTCACCCTGGGCTATATTCTAGTCTCCATTGCTCTTTGGAAAACACTATTCCATTTCCTTCTACCTTTTCTAGTGGATGCAGGATTGTCTTTCCTTCTTCAAATTTCCTTTCCTTTGAATCTGAAGGTCTTTCTCCTGATGATTTGGAGAACTTGTTTCTGAATTGAATTATTAAACTTAGCTACTATATGTCTTGGGACTTGCAGTCTTGCTTTTTTTTTTTTTTTAAGTGTTTTTTTCCTGTAGGTGATCTGTGAATTCTTTCAGTTGGTATTTCACTTTCTATGTTCTGGGTAGATCTCTTCTATTATTTCCCTCATACTAGGGTGAAGGATTTTGTCATGTTATTTGTTGTCTGTCCTTGTGTTTTATTTATTTTTTTCTTTTAGATTGTCTTTTATTTTTATGTATTTCCATTCTTAATCCTCTCTTCTGTTCTTTGGTGAGGTTTGCTGATGCAGTTTCCTATTTTTTCATTTTGATCGTTATTTTTGCTGTGTATATCATAAATTCTGCTCTCATAAGTCTCATTTGCTTTTTTTAAATTTTAATTTATTTATTTACTTTTGGTTTACAACATTTCAGTTCCACAGCCTCTTGAGTTTCAAATTTTCTCCCTCTCCTCTCCTCCCCCTTTTCCCCATGGCGACATGCAATCAAATATAGGATCTACAAATAAATTCACATTAAACATTAGTCAAGTTGTAAATAAGGATTATAACCAATGTAGTGAAGAGTAAGAAAGAAGAAACAAAACAAAATAAAACAGAAAAAAAGAGCAAGTAGTTTGCTACAATCTGCATTCAGACTCTGTAGCTCTTTCTCTGGATGAGGATATCCCTTTCCATCATGAGTCTTTTGGAGTTGTCTCATAACCTTGCATTGCTGAGAGGAGCCCAGTCTATCTAAATTAGTCGTCACACATATGATGTGTCTGTAACCAGTTCTTCTGGTTCTGCTCTCCTCACTCAGCTTCAGTTTATACAAGTCCTTCCAGGTTATTATGAAGTCCATTTGCTCCTCATTTCTTATAGCACAATAGTATTCCATCACATTCATATACCACAACTTGGTCAGCTATTCCCCAATTGATGGACATCTGCTTGATTTCCAGTGCCTTGCCACCACAAAAAGAGCTGCTATAAATATTTTTATACTAACGGACCCTTTTCCCACTTCTGTGATCTCTTTGGGATACAGCCCTAGAAGTGGTATTGCTGGGTATGTACTTATTTATAGCCCTTTGGATATAGTTCCAGATTACTTTCCAGAGTGGTTGAATCAATTTACAACTCCACCAGCAGTACATTAGTGTTCCAACTTTTTCCACATCCTCTCCAGCATTTATCATTTCCCTGTTTTGTCTTTTTAGCCAGTCTGGCTGGTAAGATGTGGTACCTCAGAGTTGTTTTGATTTGCATTTCTCTAATTAATAGTGATTTAGAGCATGTTTTCATATGCTTAGATAGCTTTAATTTTTTCCTCTGAAAACTTCCTGTTCATTTATCAATTGGGGAATGACTTGTATTATTATAAATTTGACTCAATTCTCTGTACATTTTAAAAATGAGGCCTTTATCAGAGACACTGGTTGTAAAACTTCTTTCACAATTTTCTACTTCCCTCCTAATCTTGGTTACATTAACTTTATTTATATATATATATCTTTTCAATTTAATGTAATCAAAATTATCCATTTAGCATTTTGTAATACTCTCTGTCTCTTTTTTGGTCTCTCCCTTCTCCATAGATCTGACAGGTAAACTGTTCCTTGCCCTCCCAAATTGCTTACAGTCTCAGCCTTTATATCCAGATCTTGCACCCATTTAGATTTTATTTTGGTATATGGTGTAAGATATTGGTCTGTGCCCAGTTTCTGCCATACTGTTTTCTAGTTTTCCCAGCAGTTTTTGTCAAATAGTGAATTCTTATCCCAGAAGCTAGGGTCTTTGGGTTTGTTAAACAGTAGATTACTATAGTAGTTGACTGCTGTGCCTTGTGTACGTAATCTATTCTACTGATCCACCACTCTATTCCTCAGCCAGTACCAAGTAATTTTGATGACTGCTGCATTATAATACAATTTAAAATCTGGTTTGGCTAGACCACCTCCTCTAGCATTTCTTTTCATTAAATCCCTTGATATTCTTTACCTTTTGTTCTTCCAGATGAATTTTGTTACATTTTTTGTAGCTCTATAAAGTAATTTTCTGGTAGATGGCACCAAATAGATAAATTAATTTAGGTAAATGGTAATTTTTATTATATTATCTCGATCTAGCCATGAGCAACTGATGTTTTCCCAATTATTTAGATCTGACTTTATTTGTGTGAAAAGTGTTTCATAATTGTGTTCATATAGTTCCTGGATTTGTTTTGGCAGGTAGATTCCCAAATTTTTTATAGTGTCTACAGTGACTTTAAATGGAATTTCTCTTTCTATTTCTTGCTTTTGGACTTTGTTAGAAATGTATAGGAATGCTGAGGATTTATGTGGGTATATTTTATATCCTGCAACTTCGCCAAATTTGTTTATTATCTCAAGTAGTTTTTTACTTGATTCTCTAGGATTCTCTAAGTATATTATCATATCATTTGCAAAGAGTGATAGCTTAGTCTTTTCTTTGCTTAACCTGATTCCTTCGATTTCTTTTTCTTTTCTTATTGCTACAGCTAACATTTTTCATACCAAATTGAATAAGAGAGGTGATAGTGTACATTCTTGTTTCATCCCTGATGTTATTGAAAATGCTTCTCTTATCCCCATTATATATAATACTTGCTGATGGTTTTAGATAGATGCTACTTATTATTTTAAGGAAGACTCCATTGATTCCTATACTTTCTAGTGTTTTTAATAGGAATGGGTGTTGTATTTTGTCAAAGGCTTTTTCTGCATATGTTGAGATAATCATATGGTTTCTATGAGTTATGTTGTTGATATGATTGATTATATTAATAGTTTTCCTAATATTGAAGCATCCTTGCATGCCTGGAATAAATCCTACCTGATCAAAGTATATTATTCTTGTGATAAGTTGCTGTAGTCTTTTTGCTAATATTTTATTTAAAATTTTTGCATCTATATTCATGAGGGAAATTGGTCCATCATTTTCTTTCTCCATTTTGGCCCTTCCTGATTTAAGTATCAGTACCATATTTGTGTCATAAAAAGAATTTGGTAGGACTCCTTCTCCAAATTTCCCAAATAGCTTATAAAGTATTGGAATCGATTGTTCTTTAAATGTTTGATAGAATTCACTAGTAAATCCATCTGGCCCCGGAGATTTTTTCCTAGGGAGTTCATTGATTGCTTATTCAATTTCTTTTTCTGAGATGGGGTTATTTAAGTATTCTACTTCCACTTCAGTTAATCTGGGCAATTTATATTTTTGTAAGTATTCATCCATTTCACTAAGATTATCAAATTAATTGGCATGCAATTGGGCAAAATAGTTCCTAATTATTTTTTAAATTTCTTCTTCATTGGAGGTTAATTCACCCTTTTCATTTTTGATATTGGTTAAGTTGGTTTTCTTTTTTTTTATCAAATTGACTAAAGGTTGATCAATTTTTTTTTCATAAAACCAGCTCTTAGTTCAATAGTTTTCTTAATTTCAATTTTATTAATCTCTCCTTTGGCTTTTAGCACGTCTAATTTAGTATTTCATTGGGGATTTTCAATTTGTTCTTTTTCTAGCTTTTTCAGTTGCATGCCCAATTTATTGGTCTCCATTTTCTCTATTTTATTCATGTATGCATTCAGAGATATAAAACTTCTCCTAGGAACTGCTTTTGCTGCTTCCCACAAGTTTTGGTATGTTGTCTTATTATTGTCTTTCTCTTGAATGAGGTTACTGATTGTTTCTATAATTTCTTGTTTGTCCCACTCATTCTTTGGGATTGAATTGTTTAGTTTCCAATTAGTTTTTAGTCTATCTTTCCATGGCCCTTTATTATATATATATTTTTGTTACATCATGATCTGAGAAGGATGTATTTAATATTTCTGCCCTTTTGTATTGAATTGTGCAGTTTTTATGCTGTAGTACATGGTCAATTTTTGTGTATATGCCATGTACTGCTGAGAAGTAGGTACATTCCTTTTGATCCCCATTTAATTTTCTCTAGAGGTCTTATCATATCTACTCTCTGTAAAACTCTATTTGCCTTAACTCCTTTCTTGTTTATTTTGAGGTTAGATTTATCAAGTTCAGAGAAGGGGAGATTGAGGTTCCCTACTAGTATAGTTCTGCTATCTATTTCTTCCTCTAATTCCCTTAATTTCCCTAGGAGTTTGGATACTGTTGGGGGTATAAGTGCAGTTCCCTTGGAGGCATGAGACCCGGAGCATGCTGACTCTACAGTAACACTGTGGAGGTAAATCAAGACATTCTGTGAGATAGCTCTGTTCCAGGAAGGGAGCTCTGTGACCTTCTGACTTGTTGCCAACTGATAGGGTTTTCAAGGGAAGAGAAGCCTTGAGATTCCAGGGAGGTTCAGGGAGGTTTGAACATCCTGCCCAGTGCTTGGAGCCTGATACAGAGTACATAGCTGTGACATAAGAGGCATATGGGAACAAGAACAATGGTGTACTCCCAAAGATAGTGGTTTATGATGGCTATACAGTTATATACCATATAATCTGAACTCTTAGCTGATCATGTAGAAGTCAGGATGTAATTGCATAAGAAACTGCTGAATAAAGTCTTGCTGCTCTTTGACTCTCCTGACTTGGAACTACGTTCTTGGGGAACGAAGCTGGACTACGACCAGATGTACACTGAAGGCCAGAAGCAGGCAAGACCTGGCTGCCCCTTACCTTGGAGGTCGGATCAGGACACTATACCTCTTGGTGCATATATGTTTAGTAATGATATTGTTTCATTCTTAATGGCTCCTTTTAGCAGGATATAGTTTCCTTCCTTATCTCTTTTAATTAGATCTATTTTTGTTTTTGCTTTGTCTGAGATAAAGATTGCTACCCCTGCTTTTTTTATTTTAGCTGAAGCATAGTATATTCTACTCCAGCCTTTTACTTTTACCCTGTACATATTCCCTTGTTTCAAATGTGTTTCTTGTAGACAGCATATTGTAGGATTATGGTTTTTAATCCATTCTGCAACCCACCTCCGTTTTATGGGAGAGTTTATCCCATTCACATTCACGGTTATGATTATTATTTGTGTCTTTCCCTCCATCCTTTCCCCTCCCCTATTTATGTTTTTATTTCTCCCTTTTCCCTTCCCCTCCTTAAGAGTTTTCCTTTTGACCACTGCCTCCCTCACCATTTATTTCCTCCCTGTGCACCCCCCCTTCTGTTTACCTGCCCTTCCCCCTTACTAGTTCTTCCCTCTCTTCTAAATACCCCACCCTTCTCTCCCCTTTCTCCTCCTACTTTCTGTAGGGCACAATAGATTTTTATACTTAACAAAATATGTTATTCCCTCCTTGAACCCAAACCAAGGAGAATAAATTTCATACAGTGCTCCCCTCCCTCCCTCCTTTCCCTCTACTATAATAATTTTTTGTGTCTTTTCATGTTAGAATACTAAACTTACTGATTATGTTAATCCCTCCTTCAACCAAAACCAATGAGTGTAAAGTTCATATAATGGTAATGGTCATCTCCCTCCCTTCTTTCCCTCTACTATAGCATGCTTTTATGCCTCTTTGTGTGGCATAATTTACCCTTTTCTGCCACCTCCTTTCTCCCATTATAATCCCTTTGCACCCGTTAATAAGGTTTTTTGTCATCAGATTAGTTAATTTATCCTCACACCAACTATCTAAGTATATCTCTTTTAAATGTCATGATAATTATACAGTTCTCAATATTGACAGGTATCAGCTTCCCATATAGGGATGTAAACAGTTTGCTCTTATTGAATCACAAGTTATTTGTGTTTGTTTATATGTGTGTGTTTTCCTTGTTTACCTTTTTATGTCTCTCTTGAGTCTTGTATTTGGAGATCAAATTTTCCATTGAGCTCTGGCTTTTTCATCAGGAAGGTCTGGAAGTCCCTTATTTCATTAAATGACCATCTCCTTGCCTGAAATACTATGCTTCGTCTTGCTGGATAGTTGATCCTTGCAGTCCAAGCTCTTTTGCCTTAGGAAATATCATATTCCAATCCCTCTGATCTTTTAATGTAGAAGCTGCTTGGTCCTGTGTAGTCCTGACTATAGTTCCATGATATTTGAATTGTTTCCTTCTGGCTGCTGGCAGTATTTTCTCCTTGACCTGATAATTCTGGAATTTGGCACAATATTTCTTAAAATTTTCAGTTTGGGGTCTCTTTCAGGAGGTATCTGGTGAATTTTTTTGATAACTATTTTACCCTCTAGTTCTAGGACCTGAGGACTTTTTTTTTTTTTTAAAGCAATTGGGGTTAAGTAACTTGCTCAAGGTTACACGGCTAGTCATTACTTATGTGTGGGTGCTCATTTTCTGAGGCCGGATTTGATCTCGGGTCATCCCAACTCCGAGGCCGGCGCTCTTACTCACTGTGCCACCTAGCCGCCCCTTTAGGTCAATTGGGGTTAAGTAACTTGCCCAGGGTCACACAGCTAGGTTTTTGTTTGTGTGTGCATTAAGTGTCTGAGGCCGGATCCGAACTCAGGTCCTTCTGACTCCAGGGCCAACACTCTATTCACTGTGCCACATAGCCGCCCCCCCCCTTTTTTTTTAAAGCAATTGGGTTTAAGTAACTTGCTCAAGGTTACATGGCTAGTCATTATTTATGTGTGGGTGCTTATTTTCTGAGGCTGGATTCGATCCCGGGTCATTCCATCTCCAAGGCCGGCGCTCTTACTCACTGTACGACCTAGCCACCCCAACAGTTTTCTTTGATAATTTCTTGGAGGATGTTGTCCAGACTGTTTTTTTCCATCATGGCTTTCTGGTAGACCAGTAATTCTTAGATTATCTCTCTTGCATCTTTTCTCCATGTCGGTTGTTTTTCCCGTGAGATATTTTACATTTTCTTCTAATTTTTCAATCTTTATATTTTGTTTGATTAATTCGTGATGTGTCATAGAGTCATTAGTTTCAACTTGACTGATTCTAATTTTTAGTGAATTATTTTCCTAGGTTAGTTTTTGAAGCTACTTTTCCATATGTTCAGATTTCATCTTTAGGGAGGTCTTTGCTCCAGTTATATTTTGAACCTCCCGTGCCAGTTTACAAATTTTACTTTTTAAGGATTTGTTTACTTCAGTGAGATTTTTTCCCTTTTGTCCAATGTAATTTTAAAAGAATTGGTCACTTTATCTTCTGTCTCTCTAATTTGGCTTTTAAAATCTTTCTTGAGCTCTTCCAAGAATGCTTTTTGCGTTTGACAACAGTTCATATTTCCTTCTATGGTCTCTGGTGTGGATATAGAGTTGATGGTGTCTCCTGAAAGTGATTCTTCTTGTTCACAATAATAGGATTCAATCTTCTTTGGTTTTCCCTTTGCAAGTTGTTTCCTGCCAATTGTGATTGCCTATTTCTTGACTTTTAAAATGGATTTCTGCTTCTAGGGTATAGAGGGCTCTGACTCACACTTCTCAAGCTGGGAACTAGGGGCTTGGTTGTTGACTTTCTGTGCTGTAGCTTCTGAGTGTCTAGACTGAGGCCAAGGCCAGGACTCTCAGTGTTTTCCCTGAGTTACCCTGAGGCTCACAAAGTAAGGTGTGGGTGAGGGGTGGTCTGGCCACTTCAGGTTTCTGCCTCTGTTCCATTGGGCTAGAGTGGGCAGGCTCAGCAACTGGTGGCCTGCCATGCTGGTGTCTTCAGATTCCTTTGATTGTGCTAAGGCATACCTGGTCTTCTGGTGTTAGTGCTTGCTGGCTACACCCCTCTGGGCTTCATATCAGTCAGCTGAGATGGGGTTTGTTGAAACTCCTCCTGCCCTTCACATCAGGCTCGGCACAGCTCCAGTCACACCAGTCCTCTAGGACTCCCAAGCCTGCCACTGTTTCCACTATTTCAGGATTTTACACTGGGGCAATGATCTCTGGGTTTTCGGGGTGTGTGGGGGGGATTAGAGCAATTAGGGTTTACTCTGCCATCTTGGCTCCTGGAAATTCAAATAGGTGATTTTTTTAAACATCCAAGCCATGGGCTGATAGCCCCAGAAGAAGCTGCTTTCACTGCCGTGGGCCCTGCACTTTCTCTTACCCAGCTCAGATCTATCCTGTGTCCCAAGGTGAAAAGTCTGAGAATTGCACCTGCTTTGTGTGAATCCTGCTGGCCACTGGCCGGGACTCACTTTCTCACTGCTGTGATTTGGTCTCTGGTCTGTGCTGGTGCAGCCCCCATATGTACTCTGAGCTCCCTCTGCTCAGTTCTACATGTACACTTTTCTGGACTGGGAATCTGCCACACTCTGTCTCCCAGTGGATCCTATCACTCTAAAATCCATTCAGATTCACTTTTTAGAGGTTACTGATAGAATTCATGGAGGAGTTAAGGTGAATGCCTGCATTCACTCCCTCCTTTTTTTTTTTTTTTGGGGTTAACAAGCTTACTTTAATCAAACAAACATACATTACCTAGTTCAGGGGAAAAAGGTCAGCACCCCGAACTTCAGAGTTACAGAACTTACAGATCAAACAGACAGGCTTCCAAACTGTCCTACCATTATATCAATACCAAATCACAGTTACCAGAGAGGGAAGCATCAACATCTGGGTTTTCAAAGCCGGGGGGCTCTCAACAACAGCTTCCCAGAGTCTCATCTGGTCAAATCACACAGCACTTCTCAAAGTGAGCCCCAAAGCAAAGCCTCTCCTCAGGGCTTATATAGCCTTCTCTTGGCTCAGAGAATGTAACAACCTCCTTGACCCACTGCCCAATCACAAAGTATCAAGGTGTGGGCTTTACTGAAAAACAAGCCTCTGACCACAGGCTCCAGGTGTACTTAAGCTAGGGGCAGGGAAGATCTTTAAATTTACATTTCCATTACATTCGGCCCCAAGATCTTTCATGCCCATAGCATACACAATTTACATTTGAATTAGCACTAAAACATCTTTTAGGCCACATTTTCAAGGTACATCTAAAGTTACCAAAGTGGCCACTGGGTCTTAAACAAAGTACATTGCATTTTCACATCAATTCACAAAATACAAAGCATTATCACATAAAGTACTCTTGGGAGGGGGCGGTGTCCTTCCCATAACACTGCTCCAGCCCCTGCTTCCAAATCCAGAGAGGGAACTAGGCAACAAAACCAAAGTGGGGTCCTTGGGGTCCATGGCACTTCACCCCACCCACCATAGTCACAAGTCCATCCCCCCTGGGTCCCAAACTGTGGGATGCAGCAAGGAAACACATTCAGTGCCCCTGCTTTGCCACACAGTCCTTATCTTGTCCTTTGGCTGAACTCCAAACTCCTGGGTTCCTTCTCCTCCAGAAGAAGGCAGCAGCTCCAGGCTTCTCCACAGGTCTCCATGCAGGCAGCTCACCATTCCTGCTCTCAGCTCAGTGAAGTCAGCATGCAGGCCGTTCTCTCCTGCTCCATGGCTCCACAGAATCACAGCTACCACAACTGGGAAACAAACAATTATCCCAGCCCCCATATTTTCCTTTTACTCAGCAGATCCCATCCCTCGTCGCCATTTTGTAGCAGCAAGCACCCCAATATCCCCAGGGTGACTGCCAGCACAGGTTCTTAGATCTGCTTTTCAAAAGGAAAGCAACTCAAAATGGGTCAACAAGCTTACTTTAATCAAACAAACATACATTACCTAGTTCAGGGGAAAAAGGTCAGCACCCCGAACTTCAGAGTTACAGAACTTACAGATCAAACAGACAGGCTTCCAAACTGTCCTACCATTATATCAATACCAAATCACAGTTACCAGAGAGGGAAGCATCAACATCTGGGTTTTCAAAGCCGGGGGGCTCTCAACAACGGCTTCCCAGAGTCTCATCTGGTCAAATCACACAACACTTCTCAAAGTGAGCCCCCCACTCCCTCCTTTTTTAAACCACTCAAAAATAGTGTGTTGGGTTTCCATGTCCTCTTATTCCACAGGATCCTCTATTTCATCAACTTGTTTCATCAACTTTTCCTTTGTTTTCCAGGATTTGTTCCTATATGCCTATACTTATTTATTATATCTGGATGCCACATTTCCTTCTGTTATTATAATTTTTTTTCTTGATTTATCTAGTTTTGTTCAAGGTCTTTAGTTTACTTCTTTCTGAAATCTTTGGTAATTTCAATTTTTTTTTCCCTCCCTTATTTTCTCTTATCATATGCTTTCTGACTCCTCCTCTGATTGTGGTTTTCTTCGGGACTGGATCTCTATGCATCTTAGCTTCTTTCCAAATTGGGCAGTTTACCATTCACCAACCTAGGTTTTTACCCAAATGACTTTTGGTAGTCAAAACTGGCTCCAGCTGGATGCTATTTCTTTCTCTTATGCTTAGTGGAGTGTTGTATGTTTCTTTACCTCTCCCTCTCCCTCAACCCCCCACCCCATATACTGTCTTATCTTGGTGTCTTCTTCTACTCCTTCTGTTCCTTAGTTCTTTGGATTCTTAGCTCTGGAACTTTGCAGGACTGGTTTACAGGGTTATTCAATCCGGTGCAGGATTGCGGGTGTCATGGGGTTTGTTGGCCCAGCTCCAACTCTTCTGTTCCTGCAGGGTTGTTCACTTTGACACTGGAGCTTTGCAGTGTTAGTTAGTACTGTGGGGTTATGGCCCCTATCAGACTTTTGCTCTTGACTTGAGCGGCTACAACCTCTAGTTTGTCTCTTGTGGCCAGGACAAATTTTCACAGCCTGTTGCTGAGGTCTACACAATACTGGAAAGAGGGAGAATGTGAGAGTGGGTGATATTGTTAACATATGTTATGCCCTTGTATCTGCTAATGTAGCCTTGCTGTGGTAGTGTGGGAAGTGGGGGAAGTATACTGAGTGAACTCAGATTCAGTGAAGATTTAGTTCTTCAGTTTTTATTATTGTTATTATTATTAGGTGATTTTGAGTACCCTAGGTCATGGAGACAGCTGATGTTGCTTTACCTTTGGTGTATAATTTCTCTTTTGAGAGGTCATGAAGATCAAAGAAATGTTTGGTTCTTCATCTTATTGCTTATGTGCCCTAGAATTCCTTTGCTGTCTATTTAAAAAAATATTTCATTGATTGAGTGGGGAGTATCATTGTAACTAGCCCTTTTCTCTACTCTGCATCTCCTTCCCTCTACCCCAGCACACCATAAAATATAAAAACAAACTCTCTCCTGTAAGAAATGTGTCAGTAATTACAAATGTGCACCTTGCACCTGTCTCAATGTATGTTTTACTGTATATCTCTAGTCCATTACACCTCTGTTACAATATGGGGAGCATGTTTCCTTGTTGATATTCTAGAACCTTGGTCAGTTAACATTTTAAAATCTTTTATTTCTTTTTCCCCCACAGTGTTGTAGGCACTGTATAATTTTTCTTTCTTGATTCTGTTTACTTTACTCTGTATAACTTCATATTTGTCTTTCTAGGTTTTGCTGAATTTTTGGGTATTACTTAATAGGAACCCAAGAGTAAACATTTCTTAGTTTTGCATAACAACTTTACAGAAATTGACCACAAAAAAACCAAATAATTTTGTTAAAGAAAATGACGAGCCCATACAAAAACTTTTGGGATGTCACCAAAGTTGTCTTTATGGGAAACTTATATCTGAACATTTTCATCAAAAAAAGGAAAAAAGAACAGACCAATAAATTGACTATGCATCTAAAAAAAACCTAGAAAAGCTGCAACAAATAATTAAAACTAAGAACAGAGATAGAAATGTTGAAAATCACACAAGAGAAACAAGATTGAAAACCAAAAAACCCTCTGACTTGATACATGTCTGATGACTGCTTCTTTGGTATGGGCTGTGTTTGTTCCTGACCAAAACAATAGTAGACTGCTGCTAAACTCAGCCACTGTCATCAGGTTTAAAAGCTCTACTCATTCAGAGTCATAGAACTGTAGGCTTCCCTTTGGTTCGGGATCTATTTCTTGTTTATTCCTGTGTGGGCTTCAGATTGGCCTAGAAGAGGAAACTCCAATTCTGGATCAAGAGACAAATTGTTCTTGCTTGTTTCTTAACTTGCCCCTTACTTGATATTCAAGCCAGGGCCTATAACCACTAATTAATCCAGAATGCTAATCCTGGGTACAGGTCCCTTTCTCTTTCTACCCTGGATCTGTGATCTGGGACTGGGTGGTGGTGATGAAGCTGCCAATTGGCACCAGTTTCTGCAGCCTACATGAGATTGGGTTTGGGTCTCAGATACCAGTTTACCCTAGTGGGTTGCCTTCCCCTTCATTGTAGTGCTCTGCCCAAGATTTGGCCTGATTTTGTTCTTGGTGTCCATATAGGCTGCTCTGTTTACCTCTTCTGACCTGGGTTGGAAAAATGATTATGTGACTTTTTCTTGGATTTCCTGATAATGATTTAGTCTGATGTGTTTTCTCCATCTGTCCCTTCCCTTCCCTTCCCCTCCCTCCCCTTCCCTTCCCTGCCCTGCCCTTCCATTCCCTTCCCTTCCCTGCCCTGCCATGCCCTTCCCTTCGCTTATGGGGTGTTTGGGTGCCTGTGCTTGAACTCCTGTTCCAAAATCACATTTCTCCCTAGCCTCAAAACACTGTCTCAGGCAGTTTCTCTCTAGCTCAAGGGCAGCATGCCCTAGCAAAATACCTGTCTCTCTTTCTGATACAGTAACCATCTGCACCCATAGGATTGAGTAGTTTGAACCAGCTATGTACTGGGTCATAAAGATATTTGCTACTCACTAACCTCTCATATGTATCTTAGACTTACTCATATATCTTCTCCCTTAAGTTTATCTTGTCTAACAAGACATTGATGGGGGCAGCCTGGGTATTTCTCAGTCAGTCCTGATGGTTAGTTGACTTAGTAAAGTTTCAAGACTAAAACCACACCTCCCTGTAGCCCATGCCTTGGGCTGTTTCCCAGTGAACTTTGGGTAAAACATGTGCAGTAGATACTAAAAGTGCATGTTCCTTTAAGAACTGACCACTCCTTAGCCATTCCCTAATCCTTCCCTGAATCGCCTAGTTAGCATATTTGGCAAGTGTTTTACTAAATTTTAGCTGTACCCCTCTAAGGTTGAAGGTTCCTTAAGAATTCTTGCCCACTGTATAGCATAACAGTAAATCTTTGTCACCTTGACTTAAAGAATTGAGTCCTTGAATTCATTCCAGGCGACCCTGCCCCTGGGAACTCTAGTCTCAGGATCCCTGTATGCTTGTGGGTTTCTCTCAACATTTCTGGCCCCTCATCTTATCTGTCTATCTATCTATCTATCTATCTATCTATCTATCTATCTATCTATCTATCTATCTATCTGACTATATTTCAGCACAATTGGATTTCTTTGTGATTGTATGTATTTTATCTTATGTATTTAAAAACATTATTCTGAGAAGGGAGCCATAGGATTCACCAGGTGACCAAGGGGTTCATGATACAAAAATGATTAAGAGCCATAGTTGTAAACAGTATTTTGTAGTTGCAGTCATATAAATTCTCGTATGTCTTGGTAGGTGGACTTACAAGTATTTCATACACGATAAGTTATTAGTGATTATAAATTCATCTCTTGTTTTTTTTTTTTTTGGAATATTGTATTTTAAGATGTCCTTTCATTCAAAGTAGAAACTTATAGTCTTGTGTGTTCCTGATAGTAGTTCATTGGTACTTGAGGTACTTATTTCTAGATTATTGAAGTATTTTTTCTTTGAAGTAGGAACACTGGATTTTAGCTATATCATTCTTCATCTTTTGAACCTAATAGATCTGGAAAGTTTTCATTTATAATTTTTTTCTAATAATACAGTGGCCAGACTTAAAAAAAAAATTTTTAAATTGTAGTTTTCAGGAATATCTTATCTTTGACCTGTTTTCCACATTTTCTCTCTCCCTACCCCCAATTTTTTGGTTTTATTCTAATATTTCTTGTTCTCTCATGGACTCATTTATTTCTGTTTTGTTTTGTCTAGTTTTCAGGGAATCTCTTTCTTGGGTGAGGTGACTCTCTCTTCTAAGCTATTTAATCCTCCAATTATTTCCTCCAGAGCTTTAGCTTATTTTTTTATCTCACCTTTTTTCTTCTAGGTATTTGTGTAATCTTTGTGGAAAATCCATTTTCCCCCCTCTTTAATCTCTACTTGTAGTTGTTACAGTGTTATTTGCTCCTTTTTGGAGATCTTTGCTGTACGATAATTTTTCGATATTGTGTGGTATTTTATTTACTCATCCCTCTAAATTTAATTCCTGAACTGGGACATGCTCTGTCCCCTCTGTGTTTTTGGGTATGGTTGTCATACCTTGATCTCACCCTTGGTTATTTGGGTTCTTGTACTGTTCTTTACCTCCTGGCCTCTTTGAATCTTTGAGGTTCAGAGTTCTGAATCTTCAGGATTCTCTCTGGCATCTCAGGACAGTGTTAGGTTCCTCTGGACCATTGGCTCCAGATGTCCTATTCTGAGAACTGCAGTCCGGGGCTAGTTGTTGGATTGCTCTTTCAAAGTCCCTACACTGAGATTTTCTTACCACCTTCTGAGTATCTGCTTCTGAGTATCTTCTTCTTACCACCTTCTGAGTATCTTCTTTTGAGTATCTGCTCTTGTTGATTCTTGACACAGAAATGTGAAGAAGGCCGTCCTGTTTCTGGCTGTGCTCCAGTGCTACCTTTTTCTAGCATTTGCTTTGTTGACTACTAGGTTCCTTTTCTTATTGCCTGAAGGCATCTGACAGATTTTTTTTTTGTTGTTGTTGTTGTTCAGTTCTGGGGCAAAAGAAGTAATTTGCTGTAATTTTTAATTGGATTTCTTGATTGCTATTTAGTTTGATGTGAACCACAAGGTTTTCCTGGAGTAGGAAGGTGGAAGCTGGGTTGTCTGCCTCTAAATCAGGTAGGTATTTTGGCTAGAATTTTAGAGTATGCTTTCCAAACACTTTGCCAGAGGCTGAAGGTCCCCAGGAGGATGAGCTAGTGAGTAGTAGAAGGGAAGTCCTTCCTCGGGTCCCAGGCCCCCCACCTTTCCATACATATATGCCATAATTTGGGTTAAGGTCAAATTCAGAAAGGCTGTGTATGTTATCCCTGGACAGGCAATTCTCCAGCCATGGTACTATACTTGAGTTAATATCAAGATGTGAATGAAATGTAGATTTAAAGATCTTCCCTGCCCCTAGCTTAAGTGCACCTGGAGCCTGTGGTGGGAGGCTTGTTTTTCAGGAAAGCCCATACCTTGATACTTTGTGGTTGGGCAGTGGGTCAAGGAGGTTGTTACATTCTCTGAGCCAAGAGAAGGCTATATAAGCCCTGAGGAGAGGCTTTGCTTTGGGGCTCACTTTGAGAAGTGTTGTGTGATTTGACCAGATGAGACTCTGGGAAGCAGTTGTTGAGAGCCCCCCGGCTTTGAAAACCCAGATGTTGATGCTTCCCTCTCTGGTAACTGTGATTTGGTATTGATGTATGTAATGTTGGGACAGTTTTGGAAGCCTGTCTGTTTGATCTGTAAGTTCTGTAACTCTGAAGTTTGGGGTGCTGACCTTTTTCCCCTGAACTAGGTAATGTGTGTTTGTTT